>BJCO01398335.1:0-13468 GCA_018326465.1 Flaveria floridana | reverse complement strand
CACTCTGGAATGACACCGGAGAAATGATTATTTCCCAAGTTAAGCATTTGTGTTTTTTTCACATCAACGGAACACAAGAACTGATGTAATGATCCCACAAGATAATTATTTGACATATCCAGAAGTCCTGGAATTAATGAACCATTTGGAAGAGCAGGTAATTTCCCTTTAAACTCATTAGAGCTTAAGTCAAGTACATTAAGTGTTGTAGGGAATGGGAAACCTAAAGTTAATGTATCGTTGATATGATTTTGCGACATATCTAAATACGTAAGCTTGGGAAATGAGCGCCAGAATGACTCCTTAGGCATGGGTGATGAGATGTTTGTGTTGCTTATGTCAAGATGTATTAGATCCCTCTGCGATTGAAGCCAAAATGGAAATTGAGGCCCCAAGCCCCAGGAATTTAAACATAAGGATTTCATCTGAAAAGGTGGAATCCAATTTGCTACTTGTAGCCTTAGGGTTAAGTTGTTACCTCCTGCACTAAGATGTTTCAAGCTCACTAGTTTGACAAAGTGAGCTTCTGTCACAATTCCCATCAACAAATTGTTGGAAAATTCCAAATCAATCAACTTTGATAGTTGACCGAGGCTAGCAGGAAGGTTGCCACTGAGTTGGTTATCAAAAAGGTGCAACACCTCTAATGACGATAATTGTCCGATTGAGTCAGGAATGCTTCCATTTAGCCTGTTACCATTGAGTTGTAACTTCTTTAACGATGATAATCTTCCTATCGAGTAAGGGATTGGACCAGAAAGGTTTGAAAAAGTGATGAATAATGACACCAAATTTGATGATTTGCAATCAAAAAGACTTTCAACAAGGTATGTTAAACTGGTGTCACCAAAGTTGTTCGATGACAAATTAATGTCTCTCAAGTTACAAAGGTTACCAAACGTATTAGGTATCGACTTAGTGAGTTGATTTAAAGAGAGGTCAAGGCTAAGAAGGGAAGTCATGTTATGAATGGAATCAAGTATTGAACTTGAAACACCACATTCGCTAATATCTAATGAAAGTAGATTGCTAGGCAACCCTTTTAACACTGATGGAGAATTCATGAAATCATTCCCTCGTGCATGAAAGGACTTGAGAGAAGTCAGATTACGAAAGCTATAAATGTTGCTAGGAAAAGGGTCGACGAAATCACAGTAGCTTAAGTCTAATGAAACTAGACTCGTTAGACGGAGAATCCACTGTAGGATAGAATTGTTATAAAAACAAATTCTTGAAAGATCAAGCACTGAAAGGGATGTTACATTAGGACCAAGAAGATAATGATGCATATTCGAGAGCAGACAACTAGACATACGTAGATGGGCCAAAGAAGGGAGGGTGTTAATCACATGAGACCAATCTATAACTTTTGTGAGATCGATGCTACTGATATCTAGATGATGCAATCGACGAAGACTTGACAACCACTCCATATTCATCACAATTGGTGATTTCCATTCTCCATTAATATAACTTGGGTACAAACTTCCAACGGAAAGAACATGTAAGTTTGATAGATTCCCAATTTGAGGAGGGATAATCCCACCAAATTTAGATTCAGAGAGGTTAAGATACCTCAAGTTTCTTAGAGAACCTATGAAGCTAGGAATTTTAATGTGTTCAAAATCATTGCAGCTTAAATCTAGATGCTCAAGTTGCTTCAGTTCCAACAATGATGGACTTAAATTCCCTTTTAACATAGACTTTGTGTTTGCCGTAGAAAGACAATCACCATCAAGTCCACGTAAACGAATCTCATGGACATGGCCAGTGATGTTATCACAAACAATTCCAGCCCATCTGCAACAGTCGTTGTTCTCAACAACCCAAGAAGCAAGTCGGTCCGCTTCATCTATGAGGTCATGCTTGAACTGTAAAAGTGCTTGTCTCTCACTATTCACACATAGTACACCATCAGACTTTTGATAAGATAAGCATAACTGAAACATGGCGAAAACAACAAGTAGTAACAAATGACATGAAAAGGAATGAGAAATCGGACTTCGAGCACTCATATTGGTTGATTAACGAAGGAATAATGGTTGCTTGATACTTGGTTTACAAGAGGATGGTGAAGTTCAATTTAAAGTGATCATGTTTCGCGATAAGTTAAAAAATCATTTTTTATGCACATAAAATCAACCATATTTGATGCCGGCCAAGTCAATGTCAATTCTACATCCAAAGTTATTATCTGGAAAGCTATTGTCCTTTAGTGATTTGTTTACATGCAATTGAAAAGACGCATATTAATAATAATTTATCCTTGATGTTATTTCTTCAAACGAGATCTTTCAGGTCATTAATATCAATAATGTTCATATCTTTTTTTTTACGTTTTTAAATAATTATTCAAAATGAATGAGTCAAAGAACAATATACTACGTCGATGGCGTGATGGGTTCTGATGGACGGCGTGTTATAAGACCAACATTTAATCGAACCGGTTTTGATCACGTTGACCATAACCGAACTGAAACATAAGGATTTTACCCCATATATTAAGTGCTGTTGTTTTTCATTAAGGGCTTGCAATTGGGCCTAGGCGACTATTCATAGTGGACTGGAACTAGATCAAGTTAGTTCAAAGATGGGCTGGTGTCACGACCCGCTTAAAAACAAGTCACGCTACTCGAATTTCGGAAGTTCCCGAAATATGAAGGCATGCGGGGCCGTTCGGAAGACTACGGAACAGCCCAAGCAAATCAGGAAATTCAGATATTAACAATGTAAAATATCTAGATATTATGCAAAGAAATATCTAGATACTAAATTAGTTAGTATCTTAGATATTTTGTATTAGTTAATATCTAAGATATTTAGACTAGTAAATATTTTAGATATTTAGATTAGAATAATCTAGATTGGAAATATCTAGATTCAAGCCACTAGTATAACTAGGTGTTGTACTCTTCATTTGTAATCACCCAAAACTCATACAAGTCTTGTGTAAACACACTTGTAACCCGCTCTTGTACAAACCTTGTAAGCAATACAAAGCCATTTGTATTACGAGCTTGCAAACGCTTCCGCATTGTAACTTCAATTGTTACTTTATTTGGGTCACAAAGGCTGAAATTAGAGCAAGTCTAAGTGCCGCACGAGAGTCGAAGAAGTCACTCCCTGACAAGTGGTATCAGAGCAAGGTCGGTTCTTTTAGGAATGGCAATCGAATCAAGCAAACTTGCAACTGCTGAAGATAAACGAGGTCGAGATGAATCCCAAAAGGGATCAAAGAAGGATCGAGGTACATCTAAGGACCGTACCTTGGTAAAAAGAGTCAGTGACATGGAGGCAGGCCTTGTCGAAACAGGATCGCAAGTCAACATCTGTCTCCAACGCTTAAACACATTGGAAGAAAATTTCAGTGAGCTCTGAGAAGGACTCAAGGCGGCTATGGAGCTAAATCGATATGAAGTAAAGCTGATGATCAAAGATGCAATCAAAGATGTTACTACCAAGCTACAAAAGGACATGGATGAGCTGTCAAGCGACATGCATCGAAGTCTAATGGGCTTGGAAGCTAAAATTGTAGATTGCAATAAAGACATGATCACAATTGGAGGTAACGTCATGAACTTTACTCCAAGAGTTGAAATTCCCAAATCATCACCGTTTATGAGCAAACGGGAAGCTCGGTCGGTTGATGACTTTATTTGGGAAATGGAGCAGTACCTAGGAGGGGTACAGATCCTCGATGACGCCACTAAATCAAGATAGCCACTATGTATCTCAAAGATACATCAGCTTTATGGTGGAGACGTCAAAGCGTGGACATCGAACGAGGTACGTGCTCGATCAAAACATGGGCTGAGTTCATCCAAGAACTCAAAAGACAGTTTTATCCGGTAAACGCTGAGCACGAAGCCAGAAGTCGACTTCGTAAACTCAAGCAAACCGGGACCGCCAAGGATTATGTTAAAGAGTTTACAACACTTGTCCTTGAGATCCCGGACTTATCCGATAAAGACTCCCTTTTCTACTTTCTCGGTGGTCTGCAATCATGGGCCAAGATTGAGTTGGAGCGACGAAGTGTTCAGGAAACTTGCCTCGACCATTGCAATAGCTGAAAGCTTGCTCGATCACAAAGAAAAACGACCATATAGGCCCATGAATGAGGAAAGTGACAATGAGAAAGGTGGGGGAGTAAAGCCCAATCACGATCGGAAGGTGGAAACAAGGAGACCACCACGATACGACAACGAAAAACGTCCTCCAAAATTCTGTTTCATATGCGATGGGCCGCATAATGCTTGGGACTGCCCGAAGAAACAAAGTCTACAAGCCATGGTGGCCAGAACTGGGGATGCATCCCATGAAGACAAGGAGGTTCGTCTCGGGGCAATGCAACTACAAGTATTGAATGCTTTAACGGCACATGAAGGGAAACCGTTAAAAATGGTATAAGTCCTGCCCAACGGAGCACAAGGGCAACATCACAAACACGGAGGTGAAAGGACTTCGGTTTGTGAACTTGGAAATAAATGGACTACTTGCAAAGGCACTAGTCGATACCGAAGCAAGTCACAATTTCATAACATGAGAAGAAGCAAAGAGACTCAGCTTAAGGATATCCACACGAGAAGGATTTCTCAAATACGCCAATGGTAACACAAAAGCGATCGAAGGAATGTCATGGGCCGCCAAGACTACAATCGGGACATGGCAAGGCAAGCTGGACTTCTCGATTGCACCTGGGCGACTACAAGATCGTGCTCGGGATGGACTTTTTTCGAAAAGCAAAAGCCGTTCCAGCAACTTTTCTGAACACGTTGTACATCATCAAAGGCGATCAAGTACACATAGCCACGATGGAGTCAAGTCATCAATGCAAAATAGCATGTAATCAATAAGGTGTTTACAATACCAAACATGCCGCATTTGTGTTTCATTTTAATTTATCATTTTGTGAAGCGAGAAACCTTCAAGTCGCTCTATCCACGTGGCACACTTCTATTGGATGATTGTTTATATCTGATCGAGAGATCCTAATATGCTCTCAATTTCTTCAAGGATCATCTTTGCCGGCAGCAAGGATATAGTATCCGATTAAGAAAAGGCATAATGTTAGTCCAAAACTTCCTAAACATTAAGATTAGTAATATATATATATATATGTGTGTGTGTGTGTTTGGTACAGAGAATGCACCTCAACATTGTAAGGTTCAACCTTTTTGGTTTGACTCGGTCCCTTTGGTTTCTTGCCGACAGCCGTCTTTGTGTGACCTGCCTTCTTAGCAGCAAGCTTAAATAGTGAAAAGAGAGAATTAGAAGTCAATACCAGGAAGAAGGATAATATATTTCAAAAAAACAAAAAAACATGAAACATGAAATATGTGATTTCATAGGTGATCACAGCAGCAGGTACAAGTTTCTTCACGCTAAGCATGCTTGCTGCTGACCTTCTAGCAAAACCTTCTGAGTAGGCTTAGCAGCACCTGTGATATTGACAAGCTCAGCCTTGAGTTCCTAAAAAACATAAACAAGTAGTGAAAGCAATAAAATTGATCAACATACCAGTGTATCCTGCATTTTCTCGAAATAGTGAATGTAGGCTTAGGTTATTGTATTTATTAGAACATACGATCTGCAGCAATAGATATTATAACAAATAAGAGTTTGAAAACAAATGCAGATGAGAAACAGAATCATCTTTATCCAACCTAGTGGCTGCATAGGTAGTTAATCAATGCCATTAGTGCACAAACCCTGAGACACCCCTTGCTAAATTTGAGTGAATTAGTGAAACCATAGAAAGTAGTGTGATAATAAATAATTACATGTTAACTAAGGCATGCTCATTAGCAAGAAGTTCTTTGCACAGAGTGCTCTTATTGATCATATAAGTACACAATTATGGTCTTTTAAAATTCTCATAAAATGTGTGCGTGTGGTAACAAGAAACAACAAGTATATATCTAAGTTCAATTAATAGGCTATGAAATGTTGGTTGTAAACAGTACACTTACTTTAAAAGTACCACTGCCACCTAATAATCTCTACTCATGAACAAAAGACTAGTTTCAGTGAACGTTAGAAGTCGAAGTGGTATGACATGACATGCGTATTTTCTGAAATCAACCGAGGGAGAAGGTAATGGTACAACATATGAACCTATAAAATGCACACTGATGTATTGCATGATACAAACTCTGTTGTAATAAATTAAACTTCAATTGATCAAAATGTGCAAATGCAATGTCTTGATACAAAACATACCAGGGATACATCCACATCTTCCAACTCCACCCAAAGCATAAACACAACATGCACGTACCTTCTCCATCATCTTTAACGGATCTGCAAGGCATTCTACCATGATCGCACCATCGCTAACTTCATTGGCATACCTACACCAATACATAATGACATCAGACGTATTCAAACACAATGTCGTTAAATATGGCAAACATATAGGTTCTAAATTCATGGACAAAAATGTTTTCTCAATTTTTTAACTGTTGACGTACATTTAGATCTAATCTGCTTGTCTTTCTGTAATATATATAGACCACAGATATGATCAATGTTGTCACACAGTCACGTAACTTACTTGTAAACATGTTGGACAGAAAAGAAAACACTTGCTGTGATGTTACATTAATTATAAAACCATGATATATCATTCAGATCGAAGTATTGCTAAATGCTTTCTCAAATTAAATAAGAATGTATAACTTTAAAAACAAACTAAGTAAATGAAGGTACGTACCATTGCTGTTAGACACATGAGAGAATACAGTTTCTCAAAACCATAGACGTGATATGATATCAACATTCGAACAGAACCAAACCAAAAACCCTAACCTAATCGGGATGCGATGATCTTCTTAATGAACCGCAGAGGGGGGAACGTCATTGTTGACGTCATCGTTACGATTCAATTCCTCCAACATGCAGCTTCTTCGCCTCCGATCAAACGAACTCTGAAATTAACTTCTACTGTGAAGAATTGAAGAATCAACAAAAGGTCGATCCTTCCTGTTGTTGTGTAACACTAGATTCTCTTCTTCCGATCAAATGCAACTATACTACAACTTGTGTGTGTGTGTGTGTGGGGGGGGGGGGGGGGGGGTGAAGAAGAATGAATGAAAGGAATGATTATGGCGGTTTTTAACCTCTTTCCCTCTGATATGAAAAACAAGAGACGACAGGAGTGATATGGAAATCGGAAGATATGCAAATCGCAACAGCAAATCTTTTGGTATTATAGAATCTGTTGGTAATTAATTAGGCGTTATTATTTTTGCTAATTATTCCGTATTACGCGTTTTGGTAAACTTAGTTTAGTTTACCCTGAAAATCACACAAGTAATAATAAATATAAATAACAAAGTATATATATGACAATTACCAATATAATCACTTAACCAAGTAAATTTACAATTTTAGCCATTAAAATTGAAGTTTACCAAGTTATTCCACCAACCGAAGGACGCCACATGTCTCAAGATCGTTGACCAGCGAGCGATACCTGAGCATATACGTATCGCCCGTATCTCAACGATACATGGATGGGTTTGTATCGCCATAATTTAAAAAGTAAAAGAAAAATCGCTAACCAACAATATATAAATGAGATTATATCTTCAATCTTTGTTTCACGCTACTCACTTCATCTTTTTTCTTTATTTCACTTTTATTTGATTTTTTAACGTTTATATCGTTTGTTTTTAGGTTAATTTAACTAAAAATAATAAATTTGTTTCACATACAACTATAATAAATCAAAACTAAAAAATTAGTTTAATAAATCAATTCCATGAAGTTAATAATATTTTAACGACCTTAGTATTTGTTTGTATTTGTCTTATTTAATAATATTTACCCTCTTAGACAAAATCTTTTCATCATTTTCGTTCGTAACCAACAACCAAGAACAAGTTTAGAAACTATAATATTATCTTTCAACCACAGAACCTTCTATGAGAAACACATTTAAAAGGGTACTCACCATTGATAAACAATTTGTCTTATCTTTTATTTTTATCGTTTTTGTTTTTGGTAAAACGAGAACCCCTAATGATCCATCTAACATCTTTAATTACTTAAATATTCAGTTTATATCATTCCAATGAGATTTTCCATGTTTCTAATATTTTTATGACATATAAGAAAATAACAAAATAACTAGGTATCTAACATATATATCAAGTTATTTGTTGATTAATTTAGCATAACTCATCACATGCTTTTAATTTCTATTGTTTATTACAACAAAAATGCATGTAACAAGTTCCGAACATGCTTTTCGCAAAATCCTAAAGTTAATTCAGAAAATTATTATTAAATGCGTGTACTTTTTATCCTTAAAGCAATTTTGCCCCATTTGATCATTCGATTTGTGTGTCGTAGGTATTGGCAAATTGACTCCAAAAATATAATGAAGTCACGTACGTAGAATTGTTAAACATCTCTTGCACGAGAGATATTTACTTGTTATAATAATATTCTATATATTTACTTGACTTTATTAAAATTTACGGATGTGAGAACATTATTGTTTGACCAAAATTAATTAAACTTAAACTTGTTATGATACTATTCTATTTTTTTTGAACGACAAATGTATGACACTACTTCGGAGAATAAGTGTTATCTTAATCGGTACCAGGTATTCGTTTTCTAGCCGAGGCTGTACTCCAACCCCCTGAAGAGGAAACTCATTGTTAAGAAAACATCCTGACTCAACTCTAAGTATTTTGCTTAGAGTGAGAGTTGAACATATGACCTCTCTTTATTTACATGCTTTGGGTAGCTCACCTAAACTAATTGGACTAATAATCATTAGTATAATATTCTATATGATGTAAAATGTTTGATGAGCGACATCCCGTTGTTCTGTATGCAGTGGCATCGCGAAAATACTAATTAAAATAGAAGTACTGTCAAGATAATAAATACTAGAGGTACGTTTGATTTTAGTCATTGAGTTTTGTTAAAAATAAATATTTTTATTTAAAAGATTAAAAATATTAATTTATCTTTAATATTTTCATAAGTTGTTTCAGTTTCACTCCAAAATTTTTATTAGTTGTTTTAATTTTATAAAACTTTTGAAATTAAATTGATGTTTTTAATTTTGAAAAAATTATACTTTAGTCAAATCTTAGGTAGCAAATTGAAATTAACTTTAAATACTATATTTTGTTTCTTTTTTTTTATCATAAACGAGCAGTTGGTTTTTTACACAAAAGAAAATGAAACTAGGGTCGTAATGGTCATTTAAAATTTTAAATAGCATTTTAACTAGCTTAATACAAAATAACATCAAAATTTAAGCTACTTGTGTTTACTTAAGATTATATAATCGAACATCACTCATAAATTATCATATACATCGATTATTTATACATCTCTACCTTTGTTTTCTAGTATGATACTACCTAACTCTTAAACTCTTGGGCAAAACATCCCGTTTCATTAAACGAGTGTGACCCAAACGTAAAAAAAGCATCTCCTTACGCTGTCATATTTTAAAGACATTGACCGATAATCTCATTATGCAAAACACTATAAGACCGATTTTATAGGTTTTGTATTTAGCAAGTAAACAACAATTACAATTAAGGTTTACCCAACTCTCAAACGTTAGACAGGGACACAACACGTAGAAAAAACAAAAAAACCAAGCCTAACATAGGCTTTCTACTTTGGATCTGTGCGTTCGGATTTGAACAAGTGACATAGTCTTGAATTCTTTTTTTATTGCTTGCTTTCTTCCGACTCCTTACGTATACTTCACTCGTTAGGTTCGAGGTCATTGCGACTTTAAAGACTTACCGTTATTGTTAAGTAGAATAATTAGATCTTATTACCTAAATTTTATTCTAATTTTGTGTAAGAACAAATAATCTTCTTCGTAGAAAAAGAAAATATTGCATTCTTTACAAACTTATAAACCCAATATTGGAGATTTGGAGATGGTAAGGTAAAATGGTAAATAACTAAATATGTAAGGATATATCTTGACTCGACCCAGAAATATGCTAATTTGCCAGTCTAAATGGTAATCCATTAAGTAATTACAAAAGAGGTCCACAGGCCGTCGGGCCTAAAGTGCACATAGGAACCGGTTAACCAACTCGACCCGGAAACCCGACCCGGAACCGACCCGGTTTGAAACCGATACTAGGCCGAACCGGTTCGGTTTGGGACCGGTTTGGGACCGGTTTGGGATATTTTGGGCTAAACTGGTTTGGAACCGGTTTTGATCCAACCCGGTTCAGGAACCGGTCCAAAAAAAACGGTTTGAAACCGGTTCCGACCATTAGAAAACTTTTTTTTCCAAATGGTAATATAGCCGTTGGAGTCTTATTTTGACCGTTTTTTCAACTTTTTTTGACCATTTGCCCTTATATGATAGTATAAATAGGTAGTGGGTGTAATGGTTTAGTCACAACACTCAAAAGCTTAAAAACATGCTTAAAACGCAAAAACGGTCTCTCACTTTCTACTCTCTTGAATTATATAATATGACTTCTGAAGCATCCGTTCCAATTGATGGATCCTTAAGTGCCGCTACCATTGTAAGAATTCTACCAACAACGAGAAACCAAGAGATTTTTTTGCAACTACGACTTATGCGAAATGCCGAATGGTCAAAATAAACCCCGATGCAAGGCTTGTGGTTCGTTTTTCAAGTCGGATTCAAACTCGACTTTGAAAAACCATATGACCAAATGTTGCAAGACTTTAAAAAGTACGCCGAGTCAATGCCAAACATCACTAAGAAACGAGTTTAAAAGTTATCATTGAATTTTCTTATCATTGAAATTTTACATTAATTAGTAAAAAAATATCACAAAATAATAACCAAGTTTTAAAAGTTTTTTAATTTGATCACTCATACATATTTTTCTCAAATTGGACCACTAAACCATCAAATCGAGTTAGCATTGAAATTTCTTATGCTAGGAAAGTAATAAAGGAGAAGACATAAGGGGAGAATTTTCAATATATGAAATTATATTAAAAAAATAACTATTAATTGTATTAAAATATAAAAACACCTAAAATTAACGTCATTGTTCCACGTCAACATCAAGAGAAAGAAAAAAATATTTCCTAAATGAAACGAGAAAAAAACATGCTTAAAACATGTTAAAACTTATAATTTAAATAAAACATGAAAGATAAGTGACGTAATTGAAACACTTTTAAACTTGAGTTACCTAATTAGAATAGTTTTAGAAGTTGGTTGCTATTTTATAAAATTACCCAATTTCTGCGTTATTTAATTTATGAAAGGGTTGCTATTGGAACCTTTGAAGTTCTTTGCCTTGCAAGTACATTTCTAAATATAATCTAAATTATATATTTAAAAAACAAAAAAAAATAATCCCTTTTATTAAAAAATAAATAAATAATGGAAAAAAAACTAAAATATTTAATTTAACTACCATCATCCGAATTAGGATATTCACGTTTGTTATACTTGTAGTGTATTCCACAAGATCATATCAAAGTCTAAAATATGTGTTTTGATCTCGCAATTCTAAAATGGTAATATATCAACAGTTGCAGCAGTTTGAAGATCCTGTTTAAACCAACGACATCGCATTCTCGTCATCTTTTAAGATCCATTGCGCAATAAAATACATGTAACACTATCATCATCATGAGCAAAGAGTCTAAGGAGAGTACAAATATCCATAGAAGCATAGGTTAAACATATCATTATGTAATAAAACCAATTCAAAATAAATCATGTATTTTTTCATCTCATCATGGCATAAGGGGGAAAAGAGAAAGATGGAGAAGATAAATTTCAAAGAAAAATAAACAAAAGGATCTAATTGCATGCTTAAAAATAAAGAAACTTAAAAAGATAAATTTCAAAGAAAAACAAAAGGATCTAATTGCATGCTTAAAAATAAAGAAACTTAAAAAGAAGACGTGACAAATTGATCAAAAGTTACTAAAAATGTACTTTTAGAACATAATCCCATCCCCCCACAAAAAAATCATTTTATATTGTAAAAGTAGATATTTATAGAAATGTATGATCTTTCAAAACACATGTTTTATAGAAAATTCGTGTTTTCTAAACAATAAGATTTTAAGAGAAAACCCTAAAGGTTATTTGTGTAATTTGATTCTTGAATAGGATCTATAGATCCAAAATTTGAGCATCTCTATCAGGCTTGAAGCCCGGATAGGGCCGTCCCTTCAATGGAAAGGACGCCACAATTTAAGTGAAACCAAACATTACTTTTACCTTTAGATGGGCGTCTCGAGAATGTTTAGCAGGCATTCGGTTGGCCACAGAATCGCCCCGTCTTTAAATCAACCGGTCCTGGTGTCATCAGTCTATACTCTATTAGCAACAAACATCAAATAATTTTCAAAACAAGAAAAGAAGTATTGAAAGGGTTTAGTCTTTAGAAGTTAGGTAAATCAGATTTTCTAAACTCAAAGTACCTATAGATTAAGATTAAGGTAGGTGAGTATTATAGGTTGGGTTTCAATTTGTATTAGAACCATAGAAAACTTGTATTTTATTGCAATCCCATAAAACTTTAGAAACTCATGCAAAATCCTCTTCATCATGTGCATAGGTTCGTCATCTGCTCCTACTCTATAAAAAAGGTTCATACCAACCTAAGTGAAGTACAACTTGGTAATGCAACTAATCATCAACCCTAAAAACACAATTAAAATAAAAATAGTTATAATGCTAACCTCCTCCCGGTCGCATGTATACATCACTGCTTTGAATAATGCGATCAAAGCCAACCTCATATATTGTTCCTGGAGGAATCTGCATAAAAATATGCAAAAATTGTAAATAAAGAAAAAAAATTAGTGGAAGTTGATTGATTTAAAATATATAATAAAAATAGATCAAAGGTGCCAAGGTAAAAGCTCTAGTTCACAGCATGAAAAGCATTTGTAATCTCTACGAAAAAGGGATAATCTTGCAACATACAAAACTCTAGTTAAACTACCCTAAGTTGATGCAACAAAATTACATCACTATGGCAAATCACCCTATAAGTGAGTTGAGAACATATTTATAATACCTTGAAAATGCTATAAGAAAACAATTGAAAATCAACGCAGAAAAACAGAGAAAAAAACACTGGGATTTTGAGGTGGACAATCCCTTAACTCTTTGTGATATATTATGAATGATAAAAAACTTAAACCTTTCTGTTTTGACTCTTGTTTCTGTCGAATATGCCATTCTAACTTTGTCAATTTGACCTGCTGAGTTCTTGACTGTTTTAGCCTGTTTGAGCCTTTCTTCGTATGCCTTGAGACGCCTAACCAGCTCTTCAAAAGGCATCTTGTTCAAGTCTGAATATTGCTCTATGGTGGCGACAATAGGCAGAAATCTATTTGGAGCAGAATTAAGCACCTTCTTCACTCTAGTCTTCTTCTCTACGTTTGCTCCAAGTGTTCGAAACTTGGACACAATGGCACCGATCTTTCATACGAATTCATCGATACTATCACTTTCTTT
>BJCO01398323.1:0-12482 GCA_018326465.1 Flaveria floridana | reverse complement strand
GCTTACCCTTCGTATCGACTGGAGTGCAAGCTGGGTTGGAGGTTGTCATACCGGCTCGATGTAATATCTCTGATGCATACTTTTCTTAAGAGAGAAATAGGGAAGTTGGGTAGCGAGTAACAGAGATTCCTAGAAAGTAGCTTAACGGGCCGAGATCCTTCATGGCAAACTCATGAGATAATAGCTTCATGAACATATGTCGTAGAGGATCCGAAGAAGTGATCAGTAGGATGTTGTCAACATACAATAGTAAGTAGGCAATGTCACTGTTAGGTTTGTAAATAAACAAGGAGTGATCACATGTGCTATTCGAAATCCAATGGTGGAGACATAGTCAGCAAACCGTTGATACCAGGCCCATGGGCTTGCTTTAGACCATAGAGTGATTTCTTGAGACGACAAACATGGTCGGGACAAGTGCTGTCTCGAAAGCCCGGAGGTTGGTGCATGAAGACAGTTTCGGATAAATGGCCATGCAAGAAGGCATTCTTTACGTCTGACTAATGGATCGGCCATTTGTGCGACAAAGCGAGTGTAAGAACCGTTCTGATGGTTGCTGGTTTGACGACCGGACTAAATGTTTCGCCACAGTCAATGCCAACCTATTGAGACCTGCCATCACAAACACAACGAGCCTTGTATCGCTCAAGAGAACCGTCAGATTTAAGTTTATGTTTAAAGATCCACATACTGCGTACAATATTCATATGAGGACTCCTAGGTACCAACTCCCACGTGTAATTATCGATAAGATCCGGAACTCATCATGCATGGCTCGGTTCCAATCCGGGTTACGTAGGGCATCAAAAGCATTTCGTAGGATACGAGAGAGAATGGTGAGAGTTTTGAGGTTGAATATGGGCTTTGGTTTAGAAATTCCAGACATGCTACAAGTGTGAATTGTACGAGTGGGTTGAGGAGGAGGTGGTGGTGTAGGATCGGTAGGAGTGGCGGTTGTAGATGGTGGTGGAGGTTGTTTGTTGCGTCTAGAGTTGGTGAGGAAAGGTTTTGGTGTTATGGGGGAGGGGGAAGGTGATGGTGCCATGGGGGTGGAGGGTGGTGAGGGGGAGGGGGTTGGTAGAGGAAATAGGGGTCAGCGGGAATGGGGACGGGGAGGGTTGGGTCAACCAAAGTGAGGGGTGGAGATTGAAGGATGGGAGTTTGAAGAGGGTAGTGCGGTTGGTGTATGAGTGGAAAAAGGGAAAATCATTTCATCAAAATGGACATGGCGGGAGATTATGATTTGACGGGTTGAGAGGTTGTAGCATTTGTATCTTCGGTGGTTGGAGGGAAAGTCGAGGAAGACGCATGGGGTTGAGCGGGAGATGAGTTTATTGGCAGGAGGAAATTGTAGGAGAGGATAGCATAGACACCCAAATACTCGAAGGATAGAGTATGCGGGTGAGCGGTTATAAAGGAGATGGGTGGGAGTGAGGTTGTGAAGGAGTTTTGAAGGGAGAATGTTGAGGAGGTAGGTGGCGTGTTGAAGGGCATGATGCCAAAAAGGGAGAGGGACGGATGAGTAGGAAAGAACGGTGCGTATTATATTATTAATGGTTTGGATTTTTCTTTCGGCTTTCTCATTTTGGAAGGAGGTATAAGGGCAGGAGAATTGAAATTGTAGGCCATGGGTAATGCAAAAGGTGTGAAAGGACGAGTTATTGTATTCTCCACTATTGTCATATTGTAGTTTTTTAATGTGGGTGTTAAATTGTGTTTGGATAAGTGTATAAAACTTTGTGAAAGTGGGGTAGACTTGAGATTTGGTGGGTAGGTCCAAAAGAAATTGGTTTATTGTCTAAAAATAACAAGTAATATTTGTGACCACTAGAGCTTAGGACGGGTGACGTCCATAAATCACTATGAATTATATCGAAAGGCAAATACAGAATTAAAGTAAAAGGTAATTTAATATGCTTGCCAAAAACACTAGAAGAACAAACTTGCTTAGAGGTCTTAGTACATGAATCAAAACAAAGATAATGTTTTAATGAATTTAAAGTGGCGATCCCGGATGGCCGAGACGTTGATGCCATAGGGTCTTGGGTGATAGAAGCAAAAGCAGCTGGAGTAGTGGAGGTGATCATTGATGGATGGAGGAGGGGGTGTAAGTCACCGATGTTGTTACAACGAAGGAGGGTGTCCGTGTCTGGAAGTCCTTGACATCAAAACCAAAAGGGTCAAATTCAATAGTAATATTATTGTAAGTGGTTAGTTTGCGTACAGAAAGAAGATTTTTAATAATATGAGGCACAAGTAAAATGTTATGAAGTCGAAAAGGTGGAAAAGGTGGTGAAAGGGTTTGGTGCCCCGTACACCGTATTGGAAGTGATGAGCCATTACCAACAATTATATTCCGTGAAGAACCCTTATTGACATAAGAAGAGAAGTTACCTGAGGAGTGAGTCATATGAGCTGTGGCGCCCGAGTCCAAATACCAATTCTGATCCGGTGGATTTAGTGACATAGTGTGGAGAACTTGCTCGAGGTCAGTTGGCACGTAACTGCTCTCGGATGTAGCATAGGCAGCCTGGTGTGGGCGTGGGCCTAGGATTCCAGGAGCGAATGAGCGGGGAGGTCCATTGTGCTGGGGCCGTGGGCCAGTTTTTGGATAGGGGCAGGGTGGAAAAGTAGTGGGCTAGTTATGAGAATAGGATGAGGTGGGCCAGGGACTAGTAAGGGAAGGGGCCAGTGGCCCGGGTTTGGGGAGTTGGCCTAAGGTGAGGGTGTCCCAGAAGTGGAGTTTGCCCACGGCTGAGAGGAATATGATCCTCGGCTACCACCAGTGCCAGAGAGGCCCCGGCTACCACCAGTGCCAGAGCGGCCCCGGCTACCACCAGTGCCAGAGCGGCCCCGGCCTCGGCCGCCCGCGGCCATGACCGCATCCCCTTAGGTGGCGACTGGGAGATGTCATATGTAGGTGGACGTGGGTCGGTAGTGGGTTGTGATTTGGGTGCCGAGGCAACGTGAGCTTGAGTGGCCGCCTATTTAGATTTGCGGTTTTCTTCAAGAATAAGTTTGGACCAGGCTTCGTAGAACTTAGGTAAGGGAATCGTTTGTTGTATCATTATTGCGACTCCATCATAGGACTCGCTTAAGCCGGCAATTAGCTGAAGAACAAGTCTTTGATTGCTGACCGGAGCGTCGACGTTTGCAAGTTGATCTGAGAGCATCTTTAAGGCTTGACAGTATGCGGAGATGTTGGGGTAGTTGTCAAGTCTTGTGGTAATGAACTTATGTTCAAGATACACCGCCCGTGTATTCTTGTTGTCTGGAAAGATATTCTCAAGAGCCACCCATGCTTGAGCCGTCGTGGAGTTCGGTTTGAGGATAGTATGAAGAAGGTCGTTGGAGATCATGTTGTAGATCCATTGAAGGACGATCGCATCGATCCGAGCACAAAGTGCAGGGTCAGAAGTGGGTGGTGGTGTATTTTCAGGAGGGGGGTGGTGTCGGAGGGTTGTTCTTTAGAGGAGGAAGGGGTGGGTGGGCCGGTGATTGTGGGATCTAGATGATCACTCACTTGGCAAGCGCGACAATGTATACGGAACAGTGCTGCCCAGGAGTTGTACTGTCTGTTCTCCATCTCTAAGGTGAAGGGGATGAAGTTTCGGATGTTTATGACGGCAATGGCTGGATATAGCTTGGATTCCATGAGTGCTTGGGTAGGAAGATTGAGGGAAAGGCAGAAAAACGAAGCAGAAAAGAGGTGGGATTGGGAATGGTAATCAGACAGCTTTGATACCATGAAAAACGGGTATTGAATCCTTCTGTAATTTCATTAACAAAGACTTGATTATACAATACATTGATGTCCTACTCTCTAGGGATATTGTTAAATTCAAGTTACAAATTGCAAGTTTATCTCAATCACATGTTTATCTATTCAATAGGATTCTCTCTTTAATATTGTTGATGTATATAGTCTAAGAGAAACCATACCTTATCTTGAGCTAGGAAGAGAAATGCAGTTGTGCATAACTACCGTAACAGTTTCTTGGGATTTACTGCCCATTTAACTGAAAAAGAGGCAAACGATATTGCACAAGAACCAGGGGTTGTATCAGTCTTCCCGGATCCACTCTTGAAGCTTCACACAACACGCTCATGGGATTTCCTGAAATACCAAACTGGTGTAGAAGCTGACTTCAGACCAAGTGCTAAATACAACATTTCAAGTTCAAATGCAGCTTCAGATATCATCATAGGCGTCATGGACACCGGTTTATCCACAGAACCTCAATTTTGGTCAATTTACTTTTAAATGGGGATTTTTTTAATCTCAAATTGGTGAATGAAAAGGTTCAGTAAAAACAAAACAGCCATTAAGTCAAGCAGTCTGGGTATTTTTATGCAAAAACCATTTTATTCAATAATATATCACTATTGAAATAATAAACGTTTTTATCCGTATTCTACACACCAGTTATTGACTAAAGAAAAACACAAGAAAGTTCACAAAAAATAATTTGGTTAACCCCACTTGAGCCATATTAAAAACACCCATTTTCCCAGCTCTATGCGGAAACCAAGTTATCACACTGTGAGATGCTTTTAATACTATCATTATTTGTTTTAAAAATATTAACTTTAGGTATTTGGCCGGAGTCTGAGAGCTTCAGTGATGAAGGATTTGGTCCTATTCCTTCAAAATGGAAAGGAACTTGCATGCAAACCAACGATTTCACAACTGCAAACTGTAATAGGTATTTTAAAGATATATCTTGTTGAATATTTGTTGCCAATCTTACAAGGATTTTAACTAGTAAACAAATGTGTTGGTATATAATAAAATATTTTTTTATTTTTTTGTTTCATTTGAACTATCAAACATGACTAAAGGTACTTTTTTCCTGGGCATATATGTGCATACCTTGGCTTCCAAGTCCACCCATGGTGCCGACCGAAGGCGGTTAAATTAATGGGTTAGGTAACAGGTCATTCAAATTGAAAAAAGGTCAAACAGGACTGGATTGAATTGACACACAAAGTTTTCTATTTTCTTTTGGATTTCATTAAAAACTAATTCACCAAAAAATCAATTTTTAAACTACCATCCAAAGTATTTTAATAATGACAGTGATTTGTAATGGTCATAAGTATAAATGCTTACAATATCTCCTAGATTGCTTAGTTCTGAAAACAAGATTATTATTTTGTATTTTATAGTTTTTTTATCATATCTAAGTACTTTGTTTATTTATAAAATTCAAAGAGAAACAACAAGTGTTGGCGGTACAATTTAGTTTGACCTGATACACTACAATTCTACAAAACATGTTTATTATACTTTTCATTATTTCTTTTACACTACAATACTTTTAAAGGATATGAAATTTTGGCTTCCACAAAGGTCTACCTATATTCCTGAATTAACACTAATACTAGGATAATCGAGCCAGCTTTGTTTGTTAATAACGGCACCTAAGTAATAAATTCTACCAGGAAACTAATTGGAGCACGGTATTATAATGCCAGAGGTGCTTTCAACTCTTCAAGGGACCATATTGGACACGGGACCCATGTTGCTTCAACAGCTGCTGGCAACATCATACAAAAAGCATCTTACTATGGTCTCGCCATGGGCTCAGCCAGGGGAGGTTTTCCAGGTTCAAGAATCGCATCATATCGGGTTTGTGGCGTTACAGGCTGTCAAGGATCAAATATATTGGCTGCATTTGATGATGCAATAGAAGACGGTGTGGATGTATTGTCACTATCTCTTGGTGCATCAGCACGGCATGGACCCAATTTTCAGAAAGATCCTATTGCCATTGGAGCCTTTCATGCAACTGAGAGAGGGATCACAGTGGTTTGTTCGGGTGGAAATGATGGCCCAAGTACGGGGTCAGTAGTCAATATTGCTCCCTGGATCCTAACCGTTGCAGCTAGTTCCATTGACCGTCATTTTCAGGCTGATATCATATTGGGTGACAAAACAGTGATAAAGGTAACCATTTACTTATGATATGGTCAATCAGGTCCAACAGTATGTCTAACTGCTCAAACGAGTAAAAAAATCACTTAAAAGGAAACTATTTAATTGAGTTGAAAGTCGCCGTAAAGTGTACTTTTAACGCATAAAACCTATCAACTCGTATCATTAAGAACTTAATTATTATTAATTAGCATAAATCATATTTGATACAATAAATGATCATCACCAAAATACCCATTATGTCCACTTACTCAGCCGACCTTATAATTTTGCGACCTCTATTTTCAAGTAATTATTTCACACTTCACAAAGGATTTTTGTGTTTACAAAACTTCCAAAATTTAAGATTTCGATTAGGGTATGCATTACCATAACAAAATAAGATTAAGAGGATTAACTACATTCACGTATTTGTATTTATTTTTATCGTTTTCATATCATTAATCATTACAAACATTTGTTAGGGTATGCACGTGCATAACCTGCCAAAAATGTATTAAACAATTTTATTTAGTACTCACACAAGTATTCTCTCAATTTTAAGGGTGGAGGCATAAACTTTGGTGAATTACAAAGATCTCCAGTATACCCGTTGCTTTATGGGAACTCAGACAAAAAAAATTCTAGCAATTATGATGAAATTGATGCGAGGTAGCTCTTTAAACAATTCTTTGAACAATAACCTCACCTTTTATGTAGATGTAGAAAATAGGCGAGTAGGGTAATTGTTGGTATATGATGGGTCGGGTTGGGTTGACCCAAACCTCTTTTTGTTCAAAACTTCCTGGTCCTTTATAAACAAATGGTGTGTAAGATATGAATACACAAGTAAGATTTTCACAGTATTGATATATTTCTTTGAACCATCCTTACAAGGTTTTATGGATTAAAAAAAATAAACATTGGGTGACTTTCAACCCATTTCCTTTAGCAATTCATTTTTTTAATTAATTAGTTTGACTCATTTATAAGATACTGGTCAAAATAGTCACCACTACTTCTATAATCTCAGTCTCTCAGTTTGCTTAAATAATAACACTGGAATTCTTCAGAAGCTGCAAGCCACGTGCATTAGATAAAAGCAAAGTTAAAGGAAGCATTGTTCTTTGTGAGGACGAAGAGGGAGTATATTCAGCCAAACAAAAGCTAGAACATGTTAAAAAACTCGGTGCAATTGGAATGGTTTTTGTTAGTGATGATGCAAGAGCAGTGACTTCCTCCTATGGATTGTTTCCAATGGCCTCGGTTAATAGAAATGAAGGGAAAAGAATTATATCTTATGTGAAAAATGAAAGGTGAATATTAAACGAAATTATTGCAAGTATACTTATTTCTAGAAGCCTATTATCGAACCATTAGGGTTGTTCACTGGTCTGAACTGAACTGGAGTACTGGACCAGTGGACCTGGCAGGAAAGGCAACCCATTAGGAAACAATTTGTTCTCAGTTTACAACTAAGGTTTTCTGAATTAAAACATAAACCTGAAACAACTTTATTTTTCATGTTTGAAAAAATTAATAAATACATAAAAGAATGGCTCGGTTCTAGATTCAAAACAGACTAAGAATCATTTCTTCAATAAATCAGAAGTGGACTGGATATAGCTGTCTGTTAGGTTTGTTTTCTTATGTTTTGTTTTCGTTTGTTTGGACTGGTTTATGTTCACCCCTACGATTCATGGCTAACATGTTGAGAGAATATGTGAAGGAATCCTATGGCAACTATTCTACCAACTGTATCAGTAACACAATATAAGCCAGCCCCTGTAGTTCCCTACTTCTCAGCTAGGGGCCCTTCATTTGCTACAAAAGACATACTCAAGGCAAGTCCTTTTATGTTATGCACAATATTAGTATTTTATTATCATTAGCAGTAGTAGGAATGATGTGCATCTTGTGGCATTGTAAAATTTCATGTAGGTTTCTTAACTTTAAAACAAGCAGGGACGGCTACAAAATTATGTAATAGGAGTCTTTACACAAATCTATCCAAAAAATAACAAAATTGATATAAAAAAACCATATGCCCATATCTATACCATGAACCTTTTGCTAGTTTTCTCTAATTTATTTTCAAAAGTATAAATGAGATGAACCGCATAATGGTCTCATTTTATCCTTATTTGGTGTTATTTTGGATAGATTTCATATAAATGAACTTGATAGCATGTTTTTATATCATTCGGTGACCGTGAGAACTCATTACAAGTAAATTCATGGGATGTCACCAATACCCTGTAAAACACAGTTTGTGTCAGGCAAGTGGCTTCAAGGCGGTTAAAGATAGAAAACCAGCAGAAACTGGATTAACCTGAAACCTTTGCTCAGGGACTCAGGCGCTTACATGGACTTTGGTTTTCATTATTGTGAACACAGCCTACATGGACTTTTGCAATAGTTTAATAGAATCCATTTTTCTTTGTAATTATTATCCTATCAATATTTCCCAAGTAAATAAGGTTTTTCATGATCGGTTTACCTGCAGCCTGATGTTTCAGCACCAGGGGTGGCCATTCTTGCTTCATGGCCAGACAATGACGAAGTAGTAAAACTCACGGGCAAGAATCCTCCACTTTTCTTCATACTTTCAGGAACTTCTATGGCTTGCCCACACGTTTCTGGCCTCGCTTCCATGATCAAATCCCAAAATCCCAACTGGAGCCCGTCTGCTATCAGATCAGCAATAATGACAACAGGTTACAAATTTCACACAAACTCACAAACTGAAGTAAAATACACACACCAAAGTTCAACAAACTCTTAAAAACCTGCAATTTCTAACATTTTTCAATCACAGCAACTCAATCAAACAACAAGAAGAAGCCAATAACAACAGACTCGGGATCAATCGCCACACCATACCATTTCGGTGCAGGGGAAATAGCATCAAACCCATCACAACCAGGCCTCGTTTACGAAACACAAACCATCGATTACCTACAATTTCTATGTAACATAGGCTATAACATTGCTACAATCAATCAAATCTCCTCTACAATTCACCCCAATTTCACATGCCCCACAAACCCTAACGCCAATTCAATATCCAACATAAACTACCCATCAATAGCGATTTCAAAATTCGATGGGAAAGAGAGAAGAGTAAATCGAACAGTGACGAATGTTGAAGATGGTGATGCGAATTATACAGCATCAGTGGAAGCCCCAAATGGATTAATGGTGAAAGTAATACCGAATCGATTGAAATTCACAAAGAACAAAAAGAAATTAACTTACCAAGTGATCTTCACATCTGATGGTGAATTGGGTGAAGATAAATTTGGGGCGATTATATGGTGGAATGATGATCATAGAGTACGGAGCCCATTTGTTGTGAGTAGCAAGTAGAACAGTGTTCATGTAGCACTTGTGTAGAACAAAAAGAACCGTTGAAAAAATCAAATGATCTTGAGAGTGTTATATGATTCTTGTATAAATTTTTTATGTATAAACGTCCAATTGATTCATGACAAAGATTGTATGTTTTTCTTTACAAAATCTCCAAGAAATCCTTGCGTTTAGTTTGTTATTCAATGAAATTGATATTGTTTTTTCAGACAAATACCTATTTTTTTAGGTAAAAACAACATTAATGGTCAAAGGCAATGAGGATGCTCTCTATGATTTGAATGTTTCCTATTGCATAACGTCTCTTAAGAACATTGTGATAATCAGTGTGAAGGTTTTATGTGGAGCATAAATCGATATGATTTTGATGACAGTGAGGGAATGATAAGTATGAAGTAGAAATTAAAGATGACTATTCGAAGTTGCAAAGTAAATACCATTTGTAGTATAGAGTTTCAATCGTAACTACAAAACCTGTAAGGTTATATAAGAAGACTGATGCAAGCAAAACAACTAAAGGCTTCATGTATGTATGCACTATGTATAAGGTAGAAGTTGATTCGGAAGTTTTACACTCTACACAGAAAATATTCTAAGTGTAAAATTTTCCGAAGCCAAAGACCAAATCTTCCGAGGCCAAATATGAAGTCTTCCGAAGCTTTAAATACAAAGTCTTCCGAAGCCAATGAAGTGAAGACCGATTTCTTCCGAAGACAAATGAGAATATGCTTTCCTTGAATATACTTTTGCATAAAACTAACTCACTTTCCGCTACAACTATGAAGTCTCGTCAACTTGCATAAGTTGATAAAAAGGTCCATGCTTTTGCAACTGTAACTTTCTACTTTATGTATTTTTATCCTTTTTATAATATATTAGGATGTGAGTTATGACATATCATAGTCAGTTTTCAAAAGACAATCTACATTTTGACTCTACATTGATCTTGTTGTCGATCAATGTTTCCAGCTTGCTTTCAAAGTATAACTGACTGTAGAATGCAGTATCAAGTATCCCATGGTCTTGTATCTTATTTATGCATTGTAACACTTATAAAAAAACTTAAAATTAATATACATCATTTTTAAAAACCATATATATTGTTTTTAAGTTCTGTCCCCTTATTTACTTGTATTCTTTGCATCTCTTACTCAAACCCGGTTCCCTATTTGATCCGTTAAGTGTTCTAACACTCTTCTCTTTGTGAGATTGATTGTATTGATCTCGCTTAACCGGTCGTGCAAAACCAAGTAATAAATTATTTTCACATGTTGCAAAAGGAAAATATTTTAAAGATAAAAAGTGAACTAAAACTGCAATTAAGTATAATGTATGTTAGTGCATGTTTCGAATACAAGGTTAAGACATCTTCAAAGTCTAGGTTTTAAGCATTGATGTTGATACTTAATTGTTTTAAAAGAGAATTCGAAGGTTTATATGTTGGCACGATCGGTAGGATGTGTTACAGCCAGTGTGTACACTCGGGTATGGAATGACACGTGTCAACAAATGACTTCCCAAGATTCAATATAGCCCATACAAAAATCAACAGGTAAAACCCTAAATTCGATTATCTTACACAACGTGATGAAAATGAGTTTAAGAGTTTGACTTTTTGAAGGCAATAGTCTATCTTAGGAATGAGAAGGTAGAAGATTGAAGCACTTAACCATCAAGATTGAATACTTGCATGCAATTAACATGCAAGACATGTTATTACTTGGTTTGAACATGCATTCTCGTTTCTAGTGACTCATAAATATTTTTAGATCTAAGTTTATAACTTGTTTTAATAGTATGATTGGTTTACCATCTAGGTTGAAATGAATTTTGATATGACATGAATTTCTATTGTTGATTTAACCATACGAGATTTTATTGACTAAAATTCTAGTTATATGCAGTTGTCATGAATATTTGTGCTTGTGTTGATTGATTATATCATTGGTTTGTGTGATTAATTGATGGGATGAAATACCCACAACTAATAGCAGTTATCATTTTAGATCGTTGATTTCTGATTTGTTTGATGAGGAATGGTGATTGATAAATCAAACATTATAGGTGGCAGATAAGTGTGCATCCATAGATAATAGGTTTTGAAATATCATTATCTATGGTGCAAACCTATCATAAGCATTCTTGATAAAATTTATAGGCTTGTTGGCGTAAGATGCATATATTATTTAAGGTTTGCTTACTGTTGTCTAAGGTGTTTGTGGATTAAATATTATGGGATTATGAGCCTCTAGCGCAGAGTTATTATGTTCTAGCATTTGAACAATAGTAGGAATACTGATTCTTCATCATATAGTGGGAGTTATTGGTTTTTTTAATACCCTTATGTAACTTAATTATGTAATAGTTTCTAATTAAAAATCACATGACTTTTAGAAATCATCACGCGTCTAAGTGAGAAATTTGCATAAATTATCAATCAAAGGATTGAAGCAATCTGAGAAGAAGGAAGTTAAAATTGCTAATATACAGTTGATGATACGATAAAATTGTAACGATTGCTGGAAAAGTAACAATCGTATAAACATAAACAATCCATATATGTAAACCATGATAATGAACATCTTATGTTTAGTTAACCAAAAAAAATATTGTAGAGTTAATATAGAAGAAACTCTTTAAACAAATAAGTCAAGTTTTTGTTATCAGTCTAAAAATCATTACACCAAAGAAAGAGTATGTCTCGAGTAATGAAGTTGCGGGATCATCAAAGGCTGAGCACATCGCTAGCATATCTTTCGAGAAGGTTATCAACAATGATCCTGTAACCTTTTTCCGTGGGATGAAAACTATCCCAGAAAAGATACTTAGAGATATTTGCACATGTCGGGCCAAATGTGTTACACAACCAGCTCACTTCTATCTTTCCCGTGCCACAACAACCTCGGTCCACAATTTCAAACCCTAAAATCAGTCGCATTGACACAAACATAAATAGGCATACTCCTTTAATACCGCATGCTTGACACTACTACACAACTGGGTACTTGCGACCAAAGAAAATAATCACTGTATTTAGCGACTAACTTGCGACCCAAAACACAACTGTCACAAGTTAGGAACAAAGTGCTTTTTGAATGCAAAATGATCGTAAAATTTGATACCTTTAAAATTCGATCCTCAAATAGTCTCAAAGTTTATGACCCCGTATCAATTCAGTTGCAAAACAATCACAAAA
>BJCO01398322.1:0-10882 GCA_018326465.1 Flaveria floridana | reverse complement strand
GCACACATTGATTTTGAACATCGAGAGATGCAGCCACAATGATTGTCAGTATATTTGTCTACTTAAATCCATACACAGATTTTTGACACACATTGGTGATTATTTAGGTGTATTAGTTCAACAAGTATTTGTGGATCCCACGCTTATATGGTAATCAACCTTCCTCAGGAGATATTTGAGCGGCCTATGGGTTTTTGTCAAGAAGAGACTATTCTAAGAGCTTTCAAAGAGATGCCAAGCCTCAGGTCAGTACCATCGCACAATAGAGAGGCGCAAATAACAATGAATTCTTAGAATATATAGGTTATGCTTATCCTCAGGTTAGTGCCATCGCACAGCAGAGAGGCACACTTCCTATCTTCTTGTTAGAGTAATTTTATAATACATTTAACGTAGCAACGACATTTGTCATTTACTTGATTGCGTTTCACTTGATTAGCTTAATGACAGTTGTCATATGCATTGCTCATGTTTTTGGTAATTTGCACACATTTGTGTCTTTCTTTTTACTCCTCGACCCTTATTAAAAATTTATTAATTATGCAGACCAGAGATAAGATAGGAACCCATAACATGTTGATTGATTTAATTTACATTATTCACCAATGATGTCTACTAGTCTATTGTGTTGAATCTACCGACACATCATATAATGGGCATGCAACCCCTACATCTACTTCTCCGTGTAACCACAGTAACAGACTAGCTTACTATCATTTTTTAACTTATTAGGCTTTGAATTCTCAGACTTATAATTTTATGTGACTTTCAATATAATATTTCAAAAATTAAAATCCTTTTGGTGTCCCAAACCATTCGATGCCTTTGTACTATCATATTCCACTGTACTGAATCAATTTCTCAGATTTGATGTCTTTGCTTTTCAGCTTACCTGTCCCCCCCTTTAAGTAATAAATACTGAAACTATTCTCCCCCTAAAATTCTAAAACAGAAAATCTTTTTGTGTTTTTGTTATTTTTAAGATAGAAAATAAAATAAAATAAAATAAAATAAATTTGACAGAAAAAATTAAAACTAAGACACATACCGATGGACTATGAACTCGACTCCTCCGGAATCACATCGTCTTTTTTTTATGCCATTAACCTCTAATAGATAATAAAATCTCGGTTTATCAAAAGCTTTTGTATAGAGGTTGGCGCGCTGAAAATCCATGTTAATTTTAATTACACCGATTAAATGCTTTTCAAAACAATCACGTATGAAGTGATATTTAATGCCGATGGTTTGGTTTTGGTATGTTGTATCGGATTTTTAGTTACAGCTATGGCAGTAGAATTATCAACAAAAATTGGAGTGTTAGTAAATTGCAAACCGTAGTCCCGTATTTATTGTTGAATCCAGATGATTTAAGAACAGCAACTTACAGCAGCAACATATTCAGCTTCACATAATGACAGAGCAACAGACATCTGCTTCTTACATTGGCAGGTGACTAATCGCCTTCCAAAAAATTGATACCCCATAGATGTTGACCTGTAGTTCATCTTGCATCCACCATAGTCTGAGTCACTATACACTGTAAGTTCAAAGTCATCATTATGAGGATACCACAACCCGAGTGTTGGAGTACCTTTCAGATAATAAAAGATCCGCTTCACCCCAATTAGATGATTAACTTTTGGCTTAAGACTGATATCTGGAACAGAGACACGTGGTGTACATGATATCAGGATGAGAAGCTATGAGATACATTAGAGATCCGATCATTCCATGATACATGGTGGCATCTACCAAATCTCCATTTTCATCGGGTGCCATATCATGGTTCATTGCAAGAGGGGTACCAGTAATCGTTACATTTTCCATATCAAACCGACTCAG
Source organism: Flaveria floridana (assembly GCA_018326465.1). Classification (NCBI taxonomy): domain Eukaryota; kingdom Viridiplantae; phylum Streptophyta; class Magnoliopsida; order Asterales; family Asteraceae; genus Flaveria; species Flaveria floridana. The sequence continues at coordinate 9,037 of BJCO01398322.1, read as the reverse complement.
AATGTCCCCCGCATATTTGGTGTGATGTGAAAAGATTCCAGTGGATGTCTGATCCACCTGTAATCCCAGAAAGAACTTCATCTCTCCCATGACACTCATTTCAAATTCAGCTTTCATCACAGATTCAAATTATTTACATAATGCTTTGTTTTTGGAACCGAAGATTATGTCATCCACATATATCTGAACCAGCAGTAAATCACCATTCTTTTCTTTGATGAATAACATGCAGTCAATCACTCCCCTTCGAAACCCATGTTTCAGCAGGTGTGCGGAGAGCTTCTCATAACAGGCTCGAGGGGCTTGATGTAGCCCATACAAAGCCTTGTCCAATTTATAAACTATGTCCTGATGATAACAATCTTCAAAACCTTCGGGCTAACTGACGTATACTGTCTCACGAATTTCACCGTGTAGAAATGCACTCTTCACATCCAATTGATCACCTTTATCTTCATGTAGGATGCGTAGGCTAGGAAGATCATAATTGCTTCCATCCTAGCCACTGGTGCAAATACCTCATTATAGTCCACACCTTCAACTTGTCTGAACCCTTGAATTACTAACCGTGCCTTGTTTCTGATAATGCCCCTGGTCATCTTTCTTGCAACGAAGAACCCATTTTATGCCAATTACCTTTGCACCCTTGGGTCTGTCCACTAGTGTCCACACACCTAGCTTCCTAAATTATAGAAGTTCTTCTTGCATCGCATTTACCCATGCCTCATCTTTCAAGGCATCACTGACATACTTGGTCTCGACTTGAGAAACGAAACACTTATATGCCCCATCATGTATGTATCCCTTTTCCATCACTGTTGCATAATCAGCTATGTACAGCTGATTTCTTGTCTGAGCCCCAGAGAGAAGATCCCCTATGATGTTGTCTGGGGGATGATTCACACTGATCCTTCTCACTGGAGTTGTAGGCACGACTACTTCATTTTCCAGATTTGGAATCACTGGTTCATCTGCGGCTGGTTGGTGATTCGCCCCAGAGGTTTCAGCCAATTCATCATCATCTGCAGGTGTACTTTCATCTAGGCTAACAAATTCCTCATTGCTTATATTTTCATTTTCAATCTCCTCATCATCTGAGGAATGATCACTGACTTCTAGATCTTCCTCTGAAGCCCCAGAAGCACCATCGATTGGACCAGTAGTGCTCGAGTCTAAATTAGGAGTATTCAGAACATCATACATCATTTGAGCAGCCACCTCGTCATCGGAATAAGCAGGAGGAAGATTGAAAGTCTTGAAAAATCCATTATAATCAAAGAAGAATGATGGACCTTTTCCAGCAAGGGGGTGGTGTATCTTTGAACATCAACGTTGCACCACACTTCAACTTGACCAGTAGAGTTGTTATAAACCCGTTTGTCTGGTATATTGTATCCAAGAAAGATGCCTTCCTCTGCCTTCTCACTAAACTTCCCTGTTTGGGTTTTCTTCAACAACATGCAAGGAGCTCCAAATGGTTTTAGATACTCCAGATTTGGTTTACGCTTTTAAAGCAACTCATAACAAGTTTTACCATGATATTTAACCACTAAAACTCGATTAAGAGTGTAGCATGCATTAGCAACTGCTTCATTCCAGAATTGAATTGGCAGCTTTGAATCTGCTAATATCGTCCTCGCAGTTTCAATCAAGCTTCTATTTTTGTGTTCAGCAACGCTGTTCATCTGTGGAGTATAAGCAGAGGAGGATTGGTGAACTATCCCTTTCTCTCAGCAAAAGGCCTCCATCGACTGATTCTTGAATTCAGTGTTGTTGTCTGAACGAATTTTCCTCACTTTCAGCTTATACAGAGACTCCAGTGTAGTAACCAAATGTTTGAATGACTTAAACGCCTCTGACTTTGTTTTAAGAAACATCACCCATGAAAATCTTGAGTAATCATCCATCACCACAAAACAGTACCAATCTCCTATAATGCTTTTAGTACTAACGGGGCCAAATAGATCCATATGCAAAAGCTCCAGTGGAATCTCAATAGAGTGAATTTTCTTAGATTTATGAGATTTCTTGGTCTGTTTCACTTTCTTCCAAGCTATACAGAAATCTAGAAGCTAAAAGTTCTTGACTGTAACTCTTTCAACCAGATGATTTTAAACCAAATGATTCATCTTCCTAGGATTAATATGACTCATTCTCCTATGCCAAGAAATAGAATCCCTCTCGGTGGATTTAGACAAGAAACACTGAGTAGCAGACTCAGTTGTGGAGGCTGTTGACATATCCAAGACATACAAGTCGTTATATCTTGAAGCTGATATTAGAACTTTCTCCTCAGGGATAACATAATCCTTATTTAGAATGTAGCATCTCTTATTATCGAATACAACTTTAAAGCCTTTATCGCATATTTGAGAAACTGAGAGTAAATTGTTCTCCAGTTGTTGAACGTAGTTGACTTTATTGAACCTTACCTTCTCATTTCCCACTTCACCTTGAGCTGTGATATAACCTCCTTTATTTCCCGCAAAAGATACATGTCCCCCTTTGATTTGTTTAACATTGAAAAGGAGTAATAAATTCACGGTCATGTGCCTTGATGCCCCACTGTCAATAATCCAGGTGTTAGTGATAGCGCTGTAACGGACAACCTGTATAAAAATAGAAATGATCAGTTTAGGAGTGGGACCTAAGCCTTTACTGGTTTGGGTTTCCCAGAGGCATCACATATTACGAATTGCACCCACTGTCCTTCGGAAGATGAAGACACATTTTTCTTCATCTTGTCCTCACTCTCAGACACACTTGTTGATTTTGCTTACCACAAACCAGTTTTGTGTAAGGCCTGTTTGTGATAAACAGACGACTGGTTTATAGTCTGAACCTTTGGTTTGCTTTCATCCCTAGGTGTTACCTCAGTTAACGCAGCTTTGCCAGGAGCTTGTCTATGTTGCCTTTGGTATTTTGGATGGTATTTGATCTTGTTTTAGAGAACCTTGGTTTTTTTTTCATGAAAAATTTCAATTCTTCTTCTTGGTGTCTGATAGTAAGGACAATTTAGAGAAATATGTCCTCGTTCTCCACAACCATAACACGATCTCCCTTCAACTGGTCTAGGAGATCTTTTGTGTGGGTGAGAGTGTGGTCTAGAATTGGTCTCTTGCTTCTCAACTTTAAGTTTCTCACCTTCTTTGATAAATTTAATTGGTTTAACCTTTTGATTTCCTTTTTCGCTTATTTTGTTGAGATTTTGATGATGAACAGTTTTAGAAAGAGTTGGTTTTGAAACATGAACTTTTGAACCCAAACCAATAGCATTACTATGCTCATCCCTATTATTGGTGAAAGCCTCATATTTAGTGCCAGAACTAGATGCCCTCTGTTCAGTAACAGATTACATAGTGTTAACTGTGGAATTTGGATCACTAACTAATGGGGTAGTCACCACATGATCCTTGATAGGGTTATTGTTTATGGGTAGACATTTTGTGTCAAAAGGATCGCATGTGGTGGCGGCACTATTTTATAACCAAGCCCTTCCCCAGCGTTTCTCTCTTTGAATAAGTTCTGAACAATGTGAGAGGAACTAGCTAGACTGTGAAGTTTTTGATTTAACGATTCAATTTCAACTTGCAAAATAGATTTTTATTTCTTAGTTTCCTCTATTGTTGATAAATAGAACTTAATGTCATTTGCTTGATTAAAGGCAACAACCTCGGTTTCCCTAAGTTGCTTTCCTAACAAATCAAGTTTTTCTTTAAAACTGCTTTCATTTTGTTTTAATACTCTATTAGCTTTATTGTATAATTTCAAATCATTTACCAGACTGTCATTGTGATCTAGCAACCTAGCAAATTTTAAATCTATGCTTTCACGAAATTTATTACATTCTGCACAGTCATGTTTATCAAAAAGTTCATCTTTAGAATCTACCTGTGAAGAGCTGGAGGTGTCAGCCATACACGCAAACTTAGATTCCTTGATGACTGGAGATTCCGTGCTAGCAGCAGTCAATTCATCTTCAACCAAATAACCCACGGCATCCATAGCTTCATCAACATCTGAATAAGTATGATAAGCTATGTTATCTCCTTCACTCGCTGACCCATCATCAAGATCTTCTACCAGTGCCACGTTAGCGCTCCATCAGACAGAAATCTGAAGGATCAGTCCTGTCCTTCATCTCATTGAGCAACCAAAGCCTTAGAATCCTGACCCGTTGATGCCACTTTCTTCTCTTTGTCCTGACGGTTGATTGATGAAAAAGGGTTACCATTTCCTGTCTCTTAGGTTTCACGCATTCTCTTTTGAAGTGAACCTTTTCACCGTAGTTGAAGCATGTAACTTTGGTTTTATCAAAACCAAATGTTGTGTCTTTGGTGGCAACTAGATTCAGCCCCGTCTTTTTCACAAACTTCATAGCCCTTCTAACAGCACTGGCCAATGCCCACATGATATCCATTCTTTCCAACTCTGTCTCATCTACCTGCTCATAATCTTCATCTACGAGATGACAATTTCCTATCTTACCAGCAACCAACCCATCATATAAGTGTACAACAGCAGCCAGAAGATCCATATGCTCTTTTGCTACTTCAACAGTAACATTACCTAGATTCTCAGTCTTCAGCTTAGTAGGATTAGAGTTAGGGATAATATGTTGGGTTCTAGATGAACCTGATAATTCACTTCCCGAAGAACCACTTTGAGAAGTTCCAGATGTGTTAGATACAAATGTTGTTTGAAGAGGTGCTCCTGATGAAATGGATGTGGGAACGCCGTTATATAATGATGGATTCTAAGTATATGACCCCTTCTTTGACTTGTATTTTTGCCTTAGCCCCTCCTCCCTCAGCTTCAAAATAAAATCATTGATGTCTAAAATAGCTAAAGTATCATTCTGTCTCAGATTAGAAACAAAGTAATCTTATTTATCCGGCAGACCATCAGCAAAGCTTGCTACTTTATCCTCCATTGATGTAGTAACACCGTGTGTATACAGCTCACTCATCAGATGATAAAACCTATCTATAATATCATCCAAGCTCTCATTTCCCATGGATGAGAAGTTATCAAATTCCTTCTTGAGAGATTTAGCCTTCAATGCCTTCAAGGTTGCATTACCATCATCTCTTTTCAAGAGCCTCCCACAGCTTCTTAGATCGCTTATTTTCTGAAAACTGATGGAAGATATTCTTAGGGATTGACCGTGTCAATAACACATAAGCTTTCTTCTCAGCATTATGTGCAACCTTTTGTCCCTCATTCATACCACCCAAGGTCAGCTTTACCCTATTAGCACCAACTGGTAAAGTATATCCAGTCTTAATGGCTGTCCTCAAGTTAGATTCAACACCGTTCAGATAAATTTCAAACCGTTGTTTCCATTGCGGGTATTCATCAAGGTCAACAGATTTGGTGGTTTGTTATGATTTCCAATCTCATTTTCCAGCAATAAGAGGTTCTGAATCCTAGAGTCCTTTCCAGCAGTAAAAGTGGTGTTCTGATCGTCCATGTTGTAAAACTTGAAGAACCTTGTATGCGGATGAGTCAATCTGCGATTGGAGAGTGCGACTGAGTTCAATCGTGCGATTGAGGGATGCGAATGAGTTCAATCGTGCGACTGAGTCAAGTCGTGCGGTTGAATCGTGCGATTGGGATTCAGTCGTGCGATTGAGCCAACTGTGCGACTGAGACTACTGAGTTCGAAAATTCGAGACTTTTAACACTTTCAGACTCAAAAACGATTATCCACAAACCCTAATCTGTCGTAAGTCAAAAAGTTCAAAACTTTTAAAGCATGCACACGTCAAAAACACTTTTTGAATTAAAAACACGAATCTTTTGAATGAAAACGTTAATTTTAACGAAGACACCAATCGAATCCATGAAGAATCAAGAGCCAATGCTCTGATACCACTTGTTAGGACCGTGAACGTATGGAGTACTAACTGATTCAATGTGAAACCAGATCAAATAGTGTGGAATCCTATTTGATTGATGATCCAATCAGTGAGAAGGAAAACCTGATCGATCTAATGATTAAACAAACATTAAGAACGAGTAGAAATCAATCAGGAACGAACTTTAAAGTTGGATGGACGAACTGGGACGCTCTGGACGGCTAGGGTATGATAATATTCAAAGAGTTATATTTTTCCACGAATTACGTGGTATTTATAGGTTTCAGTGTCCAGTCGTATGACTGATCCATTAGCATGGTTCAGTCGTACGACTGAGTCATGCGATTGATTCATACGCACGATTGAACTCTACTAATGGTTCAGTCGTGCGACTGAGTCAGTCTCATGACTTAGTCGTGCGACTGATCCAGTAACCTGGTTCAGTCGTACGACTGGTCGATAAGCATGGCCCATTCATGCGTCTGGTCCATGAGCATGGTCCATTAGCATGAATAACCACAAGACTAAGTCAAACACACTTCTGAATCATTATTGACTCAGAACTATGCACAACAACCCCAAACCTATATATAAAGTTCATCGTGCGTGTAATAATAAATGTTATAAGAATATGATATAATCAAAGGTAAATAAACATCCAAACATATATATCACATTACAATAAGGTTCTTGTATTACACATGTGTAAGAAATAAAAGACATAAACGTTTAAGTACACTAAACTAGGAACATCATGTATCAACACAAGCCATTCTTTCGTTCATTACGTTCCACTTTTCATTTTGTTATCTTCACTTCATCACGTTATACTTTACGTTCATTCATACATACATTATACTACGTAAAGTCATAACATAATGCATAACGTATTTAATAATGTGTATATATACTTATGTTTGGGCCCATGAACTATACTTATGTTTTTCTAAGGAAATATTTAGACGCATGAGGTACTGTTTAGGCGCATGAGCTAGTACTTAGCATATTTTGGCAAATTTTCTAGGTGCATGGGAACTATTTGAGCGCTAAAACCCACTTAATATTTTCTAAGGCAAATTTTCAGGTGCATGGGCCCTGTTTGGGCGCATGACTACCTGTTTAACATGTTTCTAATTTATTTTCAGTCTCAATCATCATCCTTATGTTCTTGACTTATATCTAGCTTTCTATGCATCAACATCACATATAAAATCATAAAACACAAGAACACATACATTCATACATACGGGTACAAACATAACAGTTATTAGACATTTTAAAATATGCATTTTCAGCCCCAAAAGTGTATAAAACATTTAAAAACCAGGGTCTAGAACTCACCTTGACTGCTTCCAAACACCTCTCCTTCAAATTCGAACTTTTAAAAAGTTCTAACACCTAAACATGTCAAAAAACATTCAACCGAACACATATACACACATAAGAACACATAGAACTCGGTCGCATAGCTAAAAACTCGGTTAAAATCTTGCAAAAATACAAGAAAACTCACCTCTTAGCAAATTCTTCTTCTCCTTCTCTCTAAAATCCGATGGACTCTGCTTTCTCTCTCTAAAATTATCGAAATAGTTGGTGTGCAAAAGTTATGGGCGGCCATTCCACCTTTTAAACATAATAATAATATTTTGTCATTTTTATACTTTTACCCCTTTCACTTTTATTCATTTTACTTTCTCTCAAGATACTTTTCTTTTTCTTTTTCCTATTGTTTTTCCTTAAAATTTCCGGGTGTTACATATACCCACATTTAAACTATTTTTACTTGTTATGCCCCTCCACTTAACTTGTAAAAATAGTTAATTTTAGCTTATGTTTTTTATTTACCAAATCATGAAGTTTTGTCTATTTATTATTACTTTTAGTCTTTATATTTTTTATCTTTTTTTATTTTTATTTGTAAAAGTTACGAGTGTTCAAAAAAAGCTAAAAACAGGAAATAACCGAAAACCGAATCGTATCTGTAACTATAAAAATCAGATCAAATCGTAAATTCGGTTTTCACTTCGGTTAACGGTAACACAAAATCTTTCTTATTCGGTTCGCTTATCCGTATGAGTTGAATATTAACAGGTTTAACCCGATAAACGCATTGAATAAATCGGTTTAAATAATTTAATCGGTTGAATTAGGTTCTTTTAGGTATATTTCCAATTCTAAAAGATATTTTTAAAAGTTTAGTTTTACCTTTGAAATTGTTATATTAAATTTTTATAAAATCAAATTTTATTAGAGTATTCATAGCGCGTTCCTCATTTTTATATGAGTGATTGCCATATAGTATAAGGGATGATTGTAAGTGGTTGTGAGTGAAAGAGATAAACAATTTATGGGGGTTGTACCTTATTTTCTCATATTTGGGGAAACACGGTACAACCTCTATAAAATTTTTAATATTTTTTGAAGTGATTGTGAGTGAATGAGAGAAAAAAATAATGATAAATGTATGAAAAAATATTATTTAATTAGAAAGCAGAGAAAAAAGTAATGGTTTTAGTGTAATTATAAGGATGAGGATAGTGGATAATTGTGAATGCTCTTAAAGCATTCAGAGTGGAATTCTTAAAAAGATGTGAGTGTGTTTACTATATTATATGATGATTTTGAGTAGTTGTGAATGAAAGAGAGAGAAAACGTTATTATTTATTGATATATTTAAAAAATCATTGTTCAATCCATATACTTTTTTAATATTTTAAAAAACGGCTGTGAGTGTAGGAGAGAGAAAAAAATAATGATAATGATATAACAACTATTATTTAATTAAAAAGAGATAAAGATAATAATTTTTAAGGTAATTATATAAATAAAAATAAAAAGTTTATTATGAAATTTCCCTGTATATTTAAAAAGCAAGTGAAATGAACAGTATCTACAGTGTCGCAATTTCTGTGGCCACCAGACCTCCGCCGAGTCCTGGGGAACCGGCCGCGCCGTCTTCCGTATCCCCCGTGTCGCCGGCGGCGGCACCCACCGCGCCGGCCAAGGCGCCTTCGGCAACATGTGCCGCGGTGGTCGTATGTTCGCCCCCACTAGGATCTGGCGCCGGTGGCACCGGAGGATCAATGTCAACCAGAAGCGGTTCGCCGTCGTCTCCGCCATCGCTGCCTCCGCCGTGCCGTCGTTGGTCATGGCCCGAGGCCACCGGATCGAGGCGG
>BJCO01398313.1:0-10967 GCA_018326465.1 Flaveria floridana | reverse complement strand
CACTTGACAGTGACATCAACCGATTATTAAACTTACAACTGATAGAACATAAAAGTACTGAAGATGTCAACAGCTGACATCTTCTTACAAAAGTGTTCTACCTATTACAAGTACTGAAAAGGAAACTACTGAAAAGCCTACAACGATTGAAGAACAAACTCTTCTGTCGTTTATAACTACTGAACTATAACAGCTGAAGAACAAGCTCTTCAGCTGTTGTACAAACTACTGAAACTAAATACAAAACTACTGAAATGAAAAACCATCACAACAACAAAAGAAGACTTCTTCAGCTGTTGTGACAAACTCTGAATCTTCAGCACTTGGTTCTTCAGACTTGGGCTTCAGATGATGATCTTCAGTTCTTCAGTTCTTCAACTTTGATCTTCAGCACTTGTCTTCAGTACTTGAAGTCTTCAGTACTTGTATGCTTCAGTACTTGTCTTCAGCACTTTAGAATCTTCAGCTATTGTACTTCAGTTCTTTGATCTTCAGATTTTGATTCTTCAGACTTTGTCAGAACAGCTGATGGGAGTCTTCAGCAGTTGTTGTAATGACATGTGGGACTTAGAGGTTTTCCTGATCTTGGCTCATTGGTTCTTTTGGTCCAACAGTCCCTGACTTACCTTTTGTCACCAACTAAAGTTGGTAATATGTACTATCATAAAAAGGTATACAATAGAATAAAGTATGGTCAACAACATGGTTCTTTAGGAAGAAGCCATGCTGTATCAGAGGTATGCAGCGGACTGTCAGAGACCATACTTATGTCTACTGGACATAGCAGTGTCTTCCGAAGGATAAATTTCTTCGAAAGAATTTCTTCCGAAGCCACTTATAGTTCGGAAGACTGCTTCTTCCGAGCCTTGGAGTCTTCTTCTGTCTTTGGAATTAGACTTTGTCTTCAGCTTTTTCTTCAGACTTTGTATTCGGAAGTTTTCAGACTTTGTCTTCGGAAGTATTCAGACTGTCTTCGGAAATCTTCAGACTTTGTCTTCGGAAGATAGTATTCAGCTCTTTCTTCAGCTGATGACTTCAGCTGTTGTTTTTAGACTTTGGAAGATCTCATACTTAGCTTCGGAAGCTTTTTGAATGTAGCACCAAAATGACTATGTGAAATGGTTTTGGTTGCACCAGCCTTATAATGACCCAATATAATTAAATGCACATATTGAATGTAAATTAATGAGCTATGTTCATTTTTCATATTTTCTAGTGAAAATACAGCTTAAACAAGTCAAGTTTAATTAAACTCAAGCTTAACTAATTTAATTTTCTAGATTGAGTGAGAGCTCGAATTTGACTGGTTTAAAGTCTTATTTATGAATCTTGAATTGATGTTGTAAGTAGTTGTAGAAGTTAAAGATCTCTCACACACACATCATGGTTGCAAAACTCGCTAGGCGCTACCAGATCGATCGAGTGGGGAGTTGTGAGTACTCAGTCTAGGCGGGGAGTACTCGGGGAGTACTCGGATGTGATAAATTATAAAGAAATTAGTTTTTCGAAAATTATAAATATGTTAAATGTCACAAACTTACTAGTATTTATAAAAAAATATGTGAATATCAATATAAATAAGAAACATACATGTTCACATACAAAAATATTTCAAAACATAATATCATTTATTTAATATTATAGACGTAGTAATCATTTGATTATCATCTTCCAATGTATATTAATAAAAAACAATAAAAATCTAACAAAAAACGGTGAAAAACAAATCGGTGAAAAAATAATGAAAATTCAAGTTGAACCGAGTTAGCCGAGTTGGACCGAGTAATGTTGACCTAGTAATGTTGATCGAGTTTATAAAAATACTTATAAAAAACGACACCGAAGTACACATAAAAAGTGCAAAATTTTACAGCTTTGAATACCACCGTCACTTTGAGTAGAAAAGCCGGAGCCCTTTCTATAAACATCCTTAAAACGTGGTTTTCTTCTCCTTGAGTCTTTCAAGTCTTGAAACCCTTTAATCCCCATGAACACTTGACTCTAACCGCCACATTCATGGACCCTCACAGCTTCATCGCCCGAGCCGAGGCCCAACGCTGGCTCGGCATCGCCGAGAAGCTCCTCCTCAGCCACGACTTCGTCGGCTCCAAACCCTTCGCCATCCGAGCCCGTGAATCCGACCCCCGCCTCGAAGCCGCCGACCAGATCCTAGCCATTGCCGACACCCTCCAAGCCGCCGCCAAGCCCGTCCTCCGCCCCAACGGCTCCCAACAGCCCGACTTCTACGCCATCCTTCAGCTCGTACGCTTCGTTCAAGACTCCGACCACATCGCCTCTCAGTTCCGACGACTCGCCATCGTCCTTAACCCCCACCACAACCGCTTTCCGTACGCCGATGAGGCCTTTCAGCTCGTCAACGACGCCTGGGCCGTGTTGTCAAACCCTATGAGGAAATCGTTGTACGATGCGGAGCTTGATTTCCCCCAACAGCAGCAGATGAACAACTTAGGGTTTAACATCGACCAACAGCAGCAGCAACAGCAGCAGCAGCAGCATCAGCATAATTTCTTCTCCATTAATCGATCGGAATTGACGGACCCTCAACAGGCGTTCCAGTCTAGGGTTCAACAGCAGCAGCATAACTTTCTGTCGCAGAATCCTGTTAGGGCTGTGGGTGTTCGTGAGCAGGAGCAGCTGTTTCAGCATCGCGATCAGGGGCAGTTGTTTCAGCAACAGGTGCAGCCGTTTCAGGTTACTCTGTCGCAGCCTCCGCCTATGCAACCGCGGTCTCCGCCTGCACAAGCTCCGTTTTCGTGGCCGCAACCACCACCACTGTCTCAGCCACAACAGCAACAACAACAGCAACAACCTCCATTTCAGCAGAAATCTCAATCTCAAACGCAATCACAGTCGCAATCGCAAACGCAGGCACATCAGCCATTTCAGCAGCAGCAAGAAGCTACCCCATTCCAGTTTCCTGATACCATTAACTGTAACAATGATGTAAGGGTGGAAGAAGCTGAAATGGAAGCAGAGGCAGTGGCAGAAGGTGAAACTGAGGCTGCTGACGAGAATGTGGATGATTCGCCTTCGTTTTGGACTACATGTCCTTACTGTTTGTACTTGTATGAGTATCCCAGTGAGTATGTCGAATGCGTGCTCCGTTGTGAGACTTGTAAAAGGGCTTTTCAAGCTGTTCGTATTGCATCCCCACCGCCGATTGCTGAAGGGCAGGACACCTATTTCTATTGTTGGGGTTTTTTTCCTCTAGCTGTTTCAGTTTCACATATGCAGAAGAGCAGTGGTGGTACTCAGAAAGATTCAAAGTGGACACCTTTTTCGCCTATGTATGATGTCTCAAGTCATGTTCAGGAACATTTAAACGCTAAGGCGGCCCCGAAGAAGAATGTGTTTGTAAACGAAGATTTGGGGCCGCGAATCTACATTGATGATGAAACTGATGATATCTTTGATGGAATCTCTGAGCCTAGTGATGATTCGGATCTTGAATGGAACAGTAGCAAGAAAAAGAAGACAAAGAGGATGAAGAAAGATAGGGTAAACACTAAGAATCTTTCTTCTTTACCAGTGTCAGAGACTAACAACAAATCTGCAGGTGTAACAACAAGAAGGCAATCGGGTCGGGCTGCAAAAGAAATGGGGAGGTTGGATTTGAATGTCGAGTTTAATAATAATGAAGGCGAAGAACCTACTGCAAGAATGGGAACTGGGAATCGAGGGAATGGGCAGGGAGATGGGGACAATATTGAAGGTATTGGATTCTTTGAAGGACTTGATGAGTTTTTCAGCAGCTTGCCAATACTCTCTGTTGTGAATGATGAAAAGGTTAAAGCTGCTTAGTGATAAAGTAAGTCCCTTTTTTTCTTGATGTAGCTGTACTAGTTCGTAGCGGTGGTGTTAATATCGGCTAATAATTATCTGGTAGTTTGTTTATGGAGTAAATTAGTGTCTTGTAGCGGATGAATGCATCGCTGTTTTGTTTCATTTTGTTTAGTTACTTTGATCAAGTATTGTTCTTTTGCTTGTTAAGATCAGTTTCACCCCAGTTTTAATTATCGGAATCCATCTTTGTTTTAAGTGGATGTATTTCCAGAATTTTCTTTATTTGTGCTTCAGTATTTTGCATGTTCCACAAATCAGTTCTGCTAGTGCTTTGGAATCTATGAAGATATACATCCAATGTTCTGTTTATTCATAATCACATAATAGTGTACAATGAATCAAAGAATAAAGAATTTTCAAGATCAGAAAACATTCACAGCATATTAACAAAATATACAAATTAAGATCTAGAGTGGGCTTTAGAGGAATCTGGACCGCTTGCATTCAACAGGAATACCATTAGGAAACCGGTTGTAGTCGTTGCAGTAGTTGTAGATCATGTGCTTGTTTTGCACCCACCTAATCCTGTTCCGCCCTGCTGCATCCAGTCCTTGTGTACTCCATGCTTTGTTGTCATTTTCCGAACTTGTTGTCTTTGAATTGGGACCCACTTTGTTGGCATTGGCATTGAATTTCCTATAGGAAGCTGTGAAAGGGGCTTTAGTCCAGTCGGTTTTCACACGCCCACCTTGGGTGGCCCAGTCATCGGCATTCCACAAGCTGGCATAGACCCTCATTGGTTGGCTCTTGGGAAAGGGGACACCAGCAGCCTCATGGTTATTGAACACCCTTACTGGTATGTTATCTATCAAGAAACTGCAGCAAAAGAATTTGTTATATAAGTTCAGTAATCATTCACAAATATTATAATAAAAACATGAGATTGAAATAAAAAGAACCAATAATATATGTGTTGGATGCTATAGACTTACATGATTCTTTGGGAGTTCCATAGGATGGTGTATGTGTGAAAGGCTGCAGTAGGATCAAACCAAAGGTGGAACTGTTGTTCTTTATTTCCCTTCCCTTGTGAATACACATTGGTGTGGACAGTGTAAGGGTTTCCGGTGGAGTTGCCCAAGAATTCAAAGTCTATCTCATCATGTCCCGCGCCTTGTGACGATAACTGATTCAATACGTAGACATGTATTTGGTTAGACAATATAAAATTGGACGGAGAAAACATAAGATTACATGTAAATAGTAAGTAGCTCACATAGAATGTGGTGACAGTGCCTGCAGAGTCCCCAGGCACTAGTTTGAGCTGCATGTCAAACCTCCCAAAGAGATACTCATTCTTGGACCGGAATCCAGAGCCTGAGAACTGATCGAGTGAAAGCGTGAGATCCTGACCATCGTTGAGAATTTTAGCGCGTTCACCACCAAAAGTGATGTCCATTTCATCGTAAAAACTGGCTGCAGATGCTGCCACTATTAGACATGCGATTGTTAGAGAGATTGCATAAGCTTTAAAGATTGTCATTGTTAAGTGTCTTGTGAGAGATGGAGATAGAGGTAGAAAGAGAAATACGATGTGATGGGTAAGATTTGTGGGAAAAGGGTAGTTTATATAGGTGTGGTTGGTTGGACAATTTGCAGTCAAGAGGAACCATCGTGGTTGTTAAAGGCTCAAGGAATCTAAAATTTAATTAAGATGTGAAACAACCACAAAATAAAACTCACGTTTGCGCGTTCCAGCTCAAATCGTCTTTTATGGCATGATGAGCCAAAATCATTACGTTGGAAAGTAATAAATAAATAAAAAAATTCTATTTTAAGAGTAGTTAATTTTAAATGGTTAATTTTACGTTTCTTATTTTTTATTTGATGGTTATTTTAAAACAAAAGAAGATCCCAGGAACCACCGACATAAATTATAATATATTTGTTCTTTTAAATGTTTATATGTGTAATTTTAGTGTTTACTACATATATATTCAAAAAAAGGAGAATAAAGAGTGTTATGTATACGTAAAACGTCATGTTAAATGAAAAAGTGTTACATACATGTAACATATGTGTGACGTATATATAAAGCTATGTGACAGTTTTCATTAGATGTCTACTCCTATTTAAATATTTATGATACACACATATATAGAGACTAATAATTAAAAATCTATAAATTATGTAATTAGTTTCATTAATTTTTCATATAACTGTATGGTTTTATAATAAACCATCATAATAATTTATTACTTGTGTAGAAATAACAAATATAAAATATGAAAATCACGGATCAAAAACTTGTCGTTTTAAGTTCCTCAGGGCAATGGTGGGGTATTTAGATAAGCTTATTTGTAGAGGAAAACACATAAAATAAACATTTTGTTTTAAAATAGACATCGACGTTTGGATTATTACTTATAAAAATTAACCATACATACAACTAAGAAGTTGACACAAATGAGAAGATATGAAACTAGTTAACTTCTTTCCTGAAATAAAAAAAAAACTAAGGTACATAAATTAACTATTAAGTTCGGCATGAACTAAATTGAATGATATTTACCTAACCAAAAGTGACCAGCACTTGGAATTTGATCCAGGTTTTTTAACAATTTTTTTTCTATCTAAAATCCATCAAATTATAATATTATACTTGTAAAGATTTTAACTCACACAACATTCATACGAAACCACTAACACCATCATACACTATGGGCTACAACGCCATGGGCTTGATATGTGGTTTTTAGGTTTTATATATTAATATATATATTTTATCTCCACACGTAGGAACGTTTTACTAAATATAAAGTTTAAATAGAGATTTCCTGACATTTGTCAAATAAGAAATAAGAACGACAAGCTGAAATTAAGAAACTGTCAAATGGAACACCATTTTTAGGTGTAAACAATCAAATCAAATTTGCTGGTTATGTTTATTATATTACTTTTTCAACGGTGGAAGACTAGCTAGTAATATTTTTTAATATTTTAAGCACGCGTATGGGAGCCAAAAAAACAGCTGCTGTTGATGCCAATATAGATCGAATAATATGAGTTGTCACGCGCAAACACCATGTTTTACTCCAAAAACCATGATGTTTCATCTGCAAATTGTCATCTAACAACATCTATATAAACTCTCTTTTTCCCACAAATATTTCCCATCGCTTCAATTCTATCTGTATCTCTCACAAGACAGTACTTAACGTACAATGGCAAACTCTAAAGCTTGTGCAATCGCTCTAGCGATTTCATGTCTAATAATAGCAGCATCTGCAGGCAGTTTTTACGATGAAATGGACATCACTTTTGGTGGCGAACGCGCTAAAATTCTTAACGGTGGTCAGGATCTCACGCTTTCTCTTGATCAATACTCCGGCTCCGGTTTCCAGTCCAAGAATGAGTATCTCTTTGGGAGGTTCGACATGCAGCTCAAACTAGTGCCTGGAGACTCTGCTGGCACTGTCACCACATTTTATGTGAGTTAGCTACTACTACATATAATCTTATGCTTTATCCGTCGAGTATTACATTATCTAACCAAAAATATGCTTTTTATGTATTGAATTTAGTTGTCGTCGCATGGCGCGGGACATGACGAGATAGACTTTGAATTCTTGGGCAACTCGACCGGAAACCCTTACACGGTCCACACCAATGTGTATTCACAAGGGAAAGGAAATAAAGAACAACAGTTCCACCTTTGGTTTGATCCTACTGCAGCCTTTCACACATACACCATCCTATGGAACTCCCAAAGAATCATGTAAGTCTATAGCATCCAACATACTTATATTATTGGTTCTTGGTTCTAGCTTTTTTCAAGTTTATTCTATATTATTTGGGTGAATACTCATCTTATATAACAAATACGTATATTTGCTGCATGCAGTTTCATGATAGATAACATACCAGTAAGAGTGTTCAATAACCATGAGGCTTCCGGGGTCCCCTTTCCGAAAAGCCAGCCGATGAGGGTGTATGCCAGCTTGTGGAATGCGGATGATTGGGCGACCCAAGGTGGGCGTGTGAAGACCGACTGGACTAAAGCGCCTTTCACAGCTTTTTATAGGAAGTTCAATGCCAATGCCAACGTAGTGGGTTCCGGTTCAAAGACAACAAGTTCAGAAAATGATAACAAGGCATGGAGTACACAAGGACTCGACGCAGCAGGGCGAAACAGGATTAGGTGGGTGCAAAGCAAGCACATGATCTATAACTACTGCAACGACTACAACCGCTTTCCCAATGGTATTCCTGTTGAATGCAAGCGGTCTAGATTCCTCTAAATCCTACTATATATCTTGAATTTGCATATTTCTTGAATCTCTTGTGAATGTCTTTTGTTCTTGAAAATTCTTTATTCTTTGATTCATTGTACACTACACAAATTAAGATTAAGAATATACCAAAGTTGAAAATAGACCAGTTAGATTTGTTGTTTGGTTTGACCTTTGCATTCTTGAATCACATAACTCGTTATTCTTAGCATTCTTCCTATATAAAAATACAAGCCGTACAAGACATTCTTAGGGTATGTGATAGGTATGTGTGCAAATATTATGTGTTCTCTAACCCTCTTAAAATGGTTATATTACAATGAGTACGTACTGTCACACACGCAATAATTTCTCACCTTTTGACGTTCTATATGAAAGGAGTTGCATACAAAATAAGGCACACACGTAGAATACTATAGAAGTGATAGTCAGAAACAAATTCGAGACCAACAAAACAAAATGGTCGCAACATTAGTGATAAAAAAGTCAATCGGACACAAATTTAAACGAAATAAACAAAATATAAGTCGTTTGCAAAATGAATTGAAATATGGAAACTTAAAAGATTAGAAATAAACTCATCACAAAAGATTTTATAAACAAGTTTAGAAGTAAGTTATCGCATATCTAAAAAGGTTAGAATACTAATTGTTCACAAAAGTTATTCTAAAAAGAAGTTTAGGAGGAAATAAAAAATAAGTCAGTTGGAAACAGATAGTAATTATTGAAAAAATAAGATGTCACAATCAAATACGTACCACTATAACAATTTCAGTTACAGAAGTAAGTTATCGCAAATCTAAAAGTTAAAAAAGAATTAACCTGTCACAGACAGTTATTATAAAAGAATTTACAAAAGAAAATAAACAATGAGATGGCTGGAAACCTGCCATAATTATTTGAAAAAGTAAGTCGATCACAAAACCAAATCCCAGTATGACAGTATTAGTGGAAAATGTCATAAGTGCCAACCAGCATATGTTCTTCTTCATTAGTGGTATGTTATCTCTTAGCGGGAAGTTACCTATTAGTGGCAACTTACCTGTTACTTGTAACCTACATGTCAGTGATAACTTACTCATCAACAAGAGTTATCAATAGCTTATGTTGGTTCTTTATTAGTGGAAAGATATCCTAATTGAGCCCATGTGACCTTCATAGACTAATATTGTCCTATTTGACATTAACTAGCATGTATTGATTAATATTGGCCCTAGTTAGCCCTCCTTGACTAGCATTGACCCTCAATGGCACTCATTCATCAACACCGACCCTAATTAACCAATACTAGTGGGTGAAACCCGCGCGGTGCGACGGATGTATAAATATTTTTAGTACTTTGTCTTTAGCTAACTCTCTCTTATTGTGCTAACTCCCATTTTGCTTTTTTATTTGAGTAATGTGTGATATCAGATATATCTATATTACTACAGGGATAAACAAATTTATAAATAACAAGTTTTTTATGCATAATCACTTATATCAAATATAACAAAATTGGCTTTAAGTATCTTAAAAATAAATTAAAATTACAATATTGTCTAAAAAGTTGTATTATATAGTAGTATAGATATAAATTGATTAAGATAACCTTAAATATAATAGTGATACTTTAAATTTAATTAGAAAATGACGGAGTACAAGTGTCTAAAGCTTAAAAGGGGTATAATAGAAAGAAATCTTATGACATTACATATTAAAGCTTACAATTCTTCATATGTCATCTTAAAAATGATGTAAAATTACAAATCTAGTCATGGTTTCTCTATTATATAGTAGTATAGTTATAGATATAAATATAATATAGATATAGATATATATTAACCATTAATGACCCACAGTTATCCTAAGTGGCTAGCCTAACTGACTTAATCTTTATACTATAATAATAGAGTAACCTAAAGTGACACGTGGCAGCACCACAATCATCCTCACCAAAATTTTTCCGTCTCTCTCTCATCTTAAATAATTACCTTAATTACTAATAATATTATTTAACATTCTTTATATTTAATAAATTTAAAAAGAGATCTATTTATTAATGTTATTTCTAAATAAATAATTTTTATAAAATAATAAATTTTTCTAAAGCATAAAACTTCTTTAAAAATACGAAATATTTTAAAAGTGGTATTTTAAAAATTCAATTTTTTAAAACCAAAAATAATTAATTTGAGAGATATAATAAGAAAAATTTTAAAAATGACATTTTTATATGGTTTGTTTTAGAACAAAATAATTATTTTTTTGAAAAAAAAACTAAAAACAAAATTTTAAAAAGTTGATATCACTGTTTTATTAGTCATAGTCATTTCTTATACGTAATTTCACTCATATCATATTTTAAAATATCATTTTATAATTAATAAATTTTATTATATTAATATTTTATTTATTCAAACCGTATAATATACGGGTTTACTAAATCTAGTTAAGTTATATAACCCTACCATTAGTGATCCCTCTCAACCAACGTTGACTTTTATTGACCAATATTGTGTTGGGTTTGTTTGCCTTTAACTAACTAGTTTAACCATTTAAACCAAGAAAACGCAGCAGATTAAATTGTTTATTTCATGTCATATAATCTGAAATATTAACTTCATTTCATGGCAACAACAAACCCAAGATTGTAAGGATCATTTATATGCGTATGAACTAGCTATCAAAAGAAGTAAACAACCAAACAATATCAACAATCTACCTTCCAAAGGCTGCTGAAAGTATGAATGAAAACCCTTTCATAAGAGCTGCCAAAAACGTGATTAAGATGAAGAAAGTGTTGCTCTTGAATGGCCAAAACACCAAAGAAGATGTCCTCAAGTGTTCATACCCACAAGCCCTCTTAGCAACACCCTTTTGCTAGGTTTT
>BJCO01398294.1:0-15430 GCA_018326465.1 Flaveria floridana | reverse complement strand
TATTTGTTTCATTATTTAAATTAGTTAAACAATGACAAATAATAGTGTGTGTTAGTGCTATAAAATTAAAGTGGTTTAATTTTATAAAAATAAAAGGTGCAAGAGTGTATAATTTTATAAAAATTTAGAATGAGAGGGAAGCCAAATGGGGCCAAATTCGGCCGCCCATTTTGGTCTTGGGAACATCCTTGTTTTATTTCAAGGGCATGCAAGACTCATTCAATCCACACTCTTACACTTGCACTTCTCTCTCACACACAACAAGAGCAAAATAGTTCTCTCCTCTCTCTCTCTCAATTCTCGGTTTTTTAGAGCAGAAACAAGAAGATTTTTCAGCTCTCAAGAAGTGTTCTTGGCTGGAAAAATCCATCTTGAAGAGGGTTCTATAACTTGGTGTTAGAAGACCTAGCAAGTGGGTGTTTTGTACAAGCTTGGGGTATCACTTCTTGAGGTTTTCTTGCTTGAAAACTCAGCCACAAACTCATCCTCTTCAACTCTCTAATCTCGACTTTGAGCAACTACAAAGGTTGTATTCTTAACATCCTATGTTCATTCTATTGTATGTATTTCGTATAATGATCCATGGATTTGGGGTTTGCTTATTAAATGGGTTTAATAAATCAACATATTAACATGTTTTAAAACAATAATCCGCTGCGTTTTTCATATAAACAAGATTATATGAACTTTGATAAACATGTTAAATCCCAACAGGGAGTATGGTCTAGGATTGGTCTCTTTCTTCTCAACTTTATGTTTCTCACCTTCTTTGACAAACTTAATTTGTTTCATATTTTGATTTCTCTTTCCTTTCATTTTGTTGAGATTTTGATGGTGAACACTTTTAGACTGAGTTGATTCTAAAATTTTAGGTTTTGAAACAGAAACTTTTGAACCCACCCCAAGAATAGCATTGTCATCCTCTTCATCCCAATCTTCAATGATAACCTCATCTTTTGTGCCAGATGTGGTTGCTTTCTAGTCAGTAACCGGTGGCACAGGTTTAACTGTGGTATCCGGATCACTAACTAGAAGTGTTGTCACCACATGATCCTTTATTGGGTTATTTTGTGTTTAAACGGATCATGTGTGGTGGTGGCACAACCTGATAACCAATCCCTTCCCCCTATTTCTTTCTTTAACCAAGTTCTTAACAATGTGAGAGGAACTAGCAAGACTGTGAAGTTTCTGATTTAAAGACTTAATTTCAACTTGAAGAATTGCTTTTTCTTTCTTCGTTTCCTCTATTGTTGTTAGATAGAACTTAATATCATTTGCTTGATTAAAGGCAATAACCTCAATTTTCCTAAGTTGCTTTCCTAACAGATCAATCTTTTCTTTAAAACATCTCTCATTTTGTTTTAACACCCTGTTAGCTTCAGTGCATTGTTTTAAATCATTTACTAAACTGTCATTATGATCTAACAATCTAGAAAATTTTGAATCTATGCTTTCATGAAATTTTTTACATTCTTCACAGGCATGTTTATCAAAAATTTCATCTTTGGATTCTATATGTGATGTGCCGGAGGTGTCAGCCATGAAAGCAAACTGAGATTCCTTGTTAGTTTGAGATTTTGTGCTCGCTACAGCCAGTTCGTCTTTAACCAAGTGTTCCACTGCATCTATGGCTTCCTCAGTGTCTGAATTGGCATTATCAGCAATGTTGTCTCCTTCACTTGCTTAATCATCATTAAGATCTTCCACCAACGCCATATTTGCTTCACCATCAGAAATGGACCAAAATGTCCAGTCATGTCCATCATCTCCTTGAACAACCATAGCTTTGGAATCTTGACTGGTTGAAGTCACTTTCGTTTCCTTGTCCTGACGGTTGTTTGATGTGAAAGGGTTACCATTTTCAGTCTTCTTTGGTTTCACGCACTCTCGTTTGAAGTTTCCCTTTTCACCACAGTTAAAGCATTTGACTTTTATTTTATCAAAACCAAAATTTGTGTCTTTGATAGCAATCAAGTTTTGTCCAGTTTTTTTCACAAACTTCTTTGCTCTTTTAACTGCACTAGCTAGAGCCCACATTATGTCCATTCTTTCTAGTCCAGCCTCGTCAACCTGTTTATAGTCTTCATCAGCAAGATGATAGTTTCCAAATTTTCTAGCAACTAATCCATCATAAGAGTGCACAACAGCAACAAGAAGATCCATGTGTTCCTTGGCTACTTCAACAGTAACATTTCCCAGATTCTTAGTCTTTAGATTTGTTGGATTTGCTTCTCTGATATTGTATTGATCTCCAGATGATCCTGATACTTCACTTCCAGATGACCCAGTCTGAGTATTTCCAGACATGTTAGATACAAACGCTGTTTGAAGAGGTGCTCCTGATGAAGTTGGTGTGGGAACAATGTTATACAATGATGGATTCTGAGTATATAACCCCTTCTTGGACTTGTATTTTAGCCTCAGCTCCTCCTCCCTCATCTTCAAGATAAAATCATTGATGTCTAGAGTGGCTAGAATATCATTCTGTCTCAGAGTAGAAACAAAGGGATCCCATTTATCTGGCAATCCATCAGCAAAGCTTGCAACTTTATCCTCTATTGATGTAGTTACCCCATGTATGTCCAACTCACTCATCAGATGATAAAATCTGTCTATAATGTCATTCAAGCATTCATTTCCAATGGATGAGAAGTTGCCAAATTCCTTCTTGAGGGCTTTGGCCTTCAGTGCCTTTAAAGTGGCATTACCATCATATCGCTTTTCCAAAGCTGACCACAGCTTCTTGGACTGTTAATGTTTTGAGAATTGATGGAAAATGTCCTTTGAATTGACTGTGTCAGTAAAGCATATGCTTTCTTCTCAGCATTGTGTGCAACCTTTTGCACATCATTCATCCCACTCAAAGTCAGCTTAACACCATTTGCTCCAACCGGTGCATAATAACCACTTTCAATAGCAATCCACAAGTTCGGGTCTACACCATTAAGGTAAATCTCAAACCATTGTTTCCATTATGGGTATTCATCCAAAGTCAACAGTTTTGGAGGTTTGTTGTGATTTCCAATTTCATTCTCTAGCAGTAAGAGGTTTTGGATTTGTGAGTCCTTTCTAGCAGTAAACGCGATGTTCTGATCGTCCATGTTATCAAAACTTGAGGATACCCAAAGTCAAATACTCAAACTTGAAAAACCTTATGTGACTGAGTCAATCGTGCGAATGGACAGTTCAATTGTACGAATGGAGAGTGCGATTGAGTTCAATTAGATGATTGAGTTCAATCGTGCGATTGAGGGATATGGATGAGTTCAACCATACGCATTGAGAGTGCTAATGGGTTCAATCGTACGATTCATCTTTATCGTGCGATTAGGGATGCGATTGAGTCCAATCGTGCGGTTGAATTGTGCGATTGGGATTCAGTCGTGCGATTGAGCCAATCGTGCGACTGAGACTGTTGAGTTTGAAAAATTCGAGATTTTGAACATGTTTAGACTTAAAATGACTTTGCACAAACCCTAAACTTTTGTTAGTCAAAAAGCTTAAAACTTTTGAATCATGCACACGTCAAAAACTCGTTCTGTATAAAAAACATGGATTTTTGGAAAAAAAAAGTTAACTTTAACCAAAACACCGATCGAATCTACGAAGAATCAAGAGCCATGGCTCTCATACCACTTGTTCGGACCGTGTACGTACGGAGTACTAACTGATTCAATGTGAAACCTAATCAAATAGTGCAGAATCCTATTTGATTGGCGATCCAATCAGTGAGAACGTAAACCCGGATCAATCTAACGATACAACAACGTTAAGAATGGGTAGAAAATGATCCAGGACGAACTATGAACTTGGATGGATGTGATAGAGCTCTTTGGATGGCTAGGGTATGAAATAATTCGAAGTCCTGTTTTCTTTCCACAAATTATGTGGTATTTATAGGTTGTAGTGTATAGTCATACGACTGAGTCATACGATTTGTTCATATGCACGAATGAACTATACGATTGGTTCAATCGTGCGACTGAGCCAATCACCTTGTTCAGTCGTGCGACTGGTCCATAAGCATGGTCCATAAGCATGAATAACCATAAGACTAAGTCAAACATATTCCTGAATCATTATTAACTCAGAACTATGAATAACTACTAAAAAACATATATAACATTTATTCAGGCATATATTTATAAACGATATAAAAATACGACACATACAATAGTAAATAAACATTCAAACACATATCACATAACTGAAATACCCTTGTATTACACATACGTAATAATGAAAGACATAAACATTTAAGTACAATGAACTAGGGACATCATGTATCAACACAAAACCACCAATGCTTAAACACAAATCCAAGTTTAAGTAATGGAAAATCAGGTTTAGGAATTATATTGTAGGTGCAGATCCAGATTATTAGATATCTATATGCAAAGGACCGTACATTCCAGTGTCTTTGAATGCAGATCAAGTTGCATAAGATAAAACAGTTAGAATTCCCATTAAGGATCCAAGTCTGAATCTTGATGATGATGAATATAAGAAGATCAATATTAACCTTAAACCTAATCCATTCTAACACAGGATTTAAAGATGGACGTCCTCAAAAGGTTGGAAAAGTATAGCACAACTAAAGGTGTGTGGGATGCACTGCAGATCATGTGTGAAGGTAGCAGTACGGTGACTGAGATTAATAAATATAAACTGGTTAATCAATATGAAACCTTCCACCATACCAAGGTAGAGTCAATCTCAAAATAACTTCATATATTTGTCCAATTGGTGAATGATCTGGAGATAATGGGGGTCACTTACAAAGAAAAAGAAATGAACAAGAAAATGCTACATAGTCTGCCAAAGAGTTGGAAACAGAATGTGACAATGCTCAAGAATACACTTGATTTGGAAAGCACAAGCTTAGACATTATGATAGCTAAAATTAAAGCTCTCGAGTTGGATGAAAGAAGCATAAATCTAAGTGGACCTCAAATTATTAAGTCATACAAATTTCCTTCTCATTCAGTGGAAAATGCCTTTATAACCGAAGAAGATGATTTTATGTCCTTTAGAGATCAATCTAGAACCACTGGATTCATTACCTTATCTAAACAACACAAGCAATCATCATCCAATCCATCTACTTCGATATCTACTAGCATGCATGCTGATCAAAAATCTGAAGAAAAGAAGGCTACTTATAACGCCTTTGATGCCAGCTTTAAGGCATACTTGGGAGGAAGACTCACTTCAGCTCACCTGATACATGAAGATCTAGAAGATATGGATCCAGGCGATGTTAAAGAAATGGATTTACAATGGCAAATGGCCTTGATTGCTATGAGAGCAAAGAAATTTTTTAGAAAAGGAAAGAAGCTAAGCTTGAATAAAACACAAAGCTTAGATATGACAAATCCAAGGTGAAGTGTTTCAACTGTGGTATGACTGGTCACTTCTCAAGGGAATGCAATGCACCCTGCAGAAGCAACAACAAGTACCAGAGAAGTTCACACAGTCAACCACCCTCTAAATCAACTTCAATCCCTTAATCAAGTCATCAAAATCAGTTTTAGCATCAGCATCACCATCAACAATCTCATAAAATTCAACACCAACTGACTCAGCAAGCCCATGGAAACAACCAATCAATGATGGTCCAACTTCTATGCCATCTGAGGTAAAATCAAATCTCTGTAGTGAAAAATGCATTAATGAATTACAGGGATACAGAGAACACAATCACAAACTGGCGAAAATCAAAGAAAAAAAAGTAAAATCTAAAATGTTAAGACATGAAATGAAAAGCTTTGAAATAAAATCAAGTCATTACTTTTAGATATTGAAAAATTACATGGTGAAAAGTTTACTCTAGTAGCTTAGAATGAGAGGTTAACTGAATTATCAACCAAAACCAAACCTGAGCAATCAACCACTGAAGTGACACTTGAAAAGTTTCAATTTTCTTCTACCAAGCTACAAGAGTTACTTGATTCTCAAAAGGAACCGAAGGACATCACTGGGATAGGATATAATCTTATCCTCCATCCTACAATGACAATTACACAGTCATGCCTGAGCCACTCACTCTATCCAAATGAACCTAAAGTTACTAAAACAAAAACAATGGTATCACAGATAACCAATCCTCAAAATAACCAAATGTTTACATTGAAACAAATAAGGATAAAATCAAATTAGGTCATCCAATTAAGATCAAAGAGTGCTCAGACAAACATGCAAGTGTCAAGAAACAAAAGAGCTCAGTCAAGGCCATCATTCCATTTGTGAAATTCATTCTCGAAAGACTCAAAGTGATAGAGAATGCAAAAGTGCCTTTGAAACCCACTGTTGAAAGCAGATCTGATAGCGAGATTAAGTCTCCTAAGAATTCAAGCAACAGAAAAGGTTCCAATGAAAACTAAAGGCAAAGCAATAGCATCTCCATCATTTAAAGTGAAATCACCCAAGATTCAAGCACCAAAAGTAAAAATTGAACTGAGCTCACCATAAAAGTAAAAACAAGGAATCGGTTTTGACATTTTCAATAAAAAGGATGTTGACTAATTTGATACAGAGGTAAGAAAGACTTATAAGAAGTAAAGACATCCTTTAAACAAACAACATAGTAGAATTGTGAAACAATCTATTGAGATAAAAAAAAGGATGAAATTGCTTCTTCATCAAAATTAAAACCAGAGTCAAAATTAAAATCAGCCAAACACAATGAAGCTTTATCATCCAAAACAAAGATCAAACAGATGTATTGTGATATTTGTGACATGTCTAATCATAACACAGATGAGTATTATTTCAATCAATACTGCTTAATCTGTGACATAAACAATCATTCAACTAAAAACTATTATTTTAAAAAGTATAGTTCTATATGTGATATGACAAATCTCAATACATCTAGTTGCTTCTTCAATCAAAAAGGCTTGAGAATTTCACAAAACAAGCCCATTTCACCAATTTCAACTGTCAAGGTCAAAACTAGAAGTCCCTTATATAATAAATAGTCAAGGATTTTAAATTCTGAAGATGACTTCTATGATAATTGGCAGTCAAAGAGTGTGAAACAAAATCTAAATAAAAATATGAAACAATCACTCATTTTTTATTCAAGATCTAAAACAAAAGTGATTTTTAAAACTTAAAAACATGCCCAATTTCTATCTAGAAATACGGATTAAAGGTTTGACTACTCTTCTGCTACTTCAGTTAAAATTGAGCAAAAGAAACCAAGAAGAACCCCATACAAACCCATCAAAGCATCATACTCTACGTCACAACCTACAGGAAAATATCAAGAAGTTACAGTCATGGATAGCAAGACCATCATGGCTGGGGTTCCATATTCCAACTAGTTCATTTTTTCTTGTAGGGTCGTCCATACATGTCCAACAACTTATGGTATGTGCACAGTGGATGCACAAGACATATGAAAGGAGTAGTTCCCTTCTTCATGACTTCAAACATATTCAAGGAACTACTATAGCATTTGGTGAAGATCCACAAGGTGGTAGGATTACTGGTAAGGATCTATGATGAATGGATTACTGAGCTTTGATAGAGTGAACTACCGCGAGCAGCTGAATTTCAATCTTCTTAGCGTGTCTCAGATCTATGACAAGAAATATTCCACTCACTTCACTGACACTCATTGCTACATTCTGAAACTAGGATTTCAAATTCCTGAAGAATGAGTTGTCTTGAAGACTCTGAGAAAGAATAACACCTATGTCTTAAACCTTAATTCTGCAAAGCCTAGAGAAGAAACTTGTCTTATTTCTAAAGCATCATTTGATGAGTCACAACTTTGGCATAGATGTTTGGGACAGACAAATTTCAAAAACATGAACATATTGGTCAAAGGAAACCACGTAATTGGTTTGTCTAAAAAGAATTCCATTTCATTGACCACTGTTCTGTTTGTCTCAAAGGAAAACAACCCAAATCTTCTCATAAACCAAAGCTTGTGAACACAAAAAATACTCCACTGAAGCTACTTCACATGGATCTTTTTGGACCAACTCATGTTATGAGTATTAGAAGAAAACAATATTGTTTGGTGATCATTAATGACTATTCATGATTTACATGGGACTTCTTTTTAATTCATAAAAACGAAGCATCACAAATAATAAAAGACTTTATCACTAAGATTGAAAATCAACTTGATCATAAAGTAAAATCAATCAGAAGTGATAATGGAACAGAATTAAAAAATGAAGATCTAAGTTCATTTTGTGCAACCAAAGGCATTGCTTATCAATTTAGTATGGCTAGAACTATGGAACAGAATTCAAAAATGAAGATCTAAGCAACAGAACACTTTATGAACTTCTTTTTCATAGAAAACCATTCATTGGATTTTTCAAGTCATTTGGTAGTCATGTCTCAATATTAAACACCCAAGATCATTTAGAAAAGTTTACTTCAAAGTCTGATGAGTGATTCTTTGTTGGTTATTCCTCCAATTCAAAGGCTTTCAGAGTGTTTAATCCTAGATTAAATATTATAGATGAATCAACTAATGTTCAATTCAATGAACACTCCTTTCTTAAGTCAATAAACGGTCCCGACTAGTTATTGACTCATTTACTAGATCTTTTGATCAGTTTCACTTGTCAAATGTAGGTAACCTACAAGCAGCTTGAACTTCCAGAATAGTAGAAAGAAGAGATGACTTTTCTATGATCCCTCCTATATCTGCTGATCAAATTGATGAAGGTGTTCCACTGTAAGCTAATCCTGTCAAACAAGAACCACAAAATCAGAGTATTTCAACTGATGCTGGTCCTAGTTCACTTCCTACTCCTTTGGATGAACCATCTAATGAATCTAGAAATTCTAAACCAGCTATAGTGCCAGTTGAAACAGAGAGAAATACAAATGATGATAGTCTTCAAAGTGCAGCAGACGCTAAAGCAGAAACTTGTGAAGCCTTTGATTACTTTCATCAATCTCCCACATCATAACCTGAACATGCCTCTACCATGATGATCTGAATGTCTCCAACCTTGATGTATCTATTGCTGGTGAATCAATTCCAACCACCATGATACATAAGGATCATCCAGTGCCAAGCATCATTGGTGAAATAGATGAGCGGGTGACTAAAAGCAAGTCAAGTATTGCAACATTTGTTTGTTTTCTTGCTTTCTGTGTCAGACAGTACCCAAGAACATAAAGAGTCTCTTCAAGAAAATAGCTGGATCGAGGCAATGTAGGAAGAATTGCTCCAATTCAAGAAACAAGAAGCATGGCAGCTGGTAAATCTTCCCGAAGGACAATACCCAATCGGTACCAGATGGTTATACAGAAACAAGACTGATGACAGGGGCATAGTCATCAGAAACAAATCAAGATTGATGGCACATGGATACACTAAAGAAGAAAGAATGGATACACTCAAGAAGAAGGAATAGATAATGATGAAGTGTTTGCTCCTACTGCCAAATTAGAAGCTATTAGACTTTTCCTTGTGTACTCTGCATCTAAGAAATTCACTGCATCTATGAATTACAATGTCATGAAGGTAGATCAAGTTTGAGAGCTGCAAAGCGTAGTGGCGGGTTGAATATCAATTTAATTCAACAAGATTCTAAGGACTTATATTTGATCCGCAATCAGCTTGTTCAAATGAGAACCAACATGCAAATTTGTTTAATTTGAAAGTACTCTGCTAAAATAATATTAAAATTTTAATGTTGAGTACTTTTTAAAGTTTAAAAAATAGATTTATTTTAATTACAGATTATTTTAGCAGTCTGCAGATGTTAAAAAATAAACAGTCTTCTTCTTGCAGACTACAGACGTTTGGTCAACCTCTTCTCATGTAGATGTCTGCAGACGTAGTTCGCAGACTGTAGACATTTTGCTGCAGAAAAAAAACAGCACCTTAGTGACAAGTGCGTATAATAGGAGCAAATGCGGGTGAACAACTAATGCGGACATCATATACGAATGACCATCACTTAGCCACATGCAGTGTATAGGGACATATGCAAATGAATAACTACCCAGGATACCTAATACGAATTACTAACATTTAGTTAAATGCGGAGTACAGGAACATATACGGATGAAAATCTAATATGGATACCCAATGCCGATGACCAACACTTAGGAAAATGCAGAATATAGGAACATATGTGAAAAAACAACTAATATGGACACCCAAAGCGGATGACCAACACTTGGACAATGCAACTAATATACCAATACGGGTAATAGTGCCTAAATACGGGTGAGTAAAACCATCCAATTTCATCAGTGGTGTTTCTATACCATAACAAAGTCATACGTGATCCTAATTCATATATTTCTAAGCTCGGGTTCATCACTAGAACACACTATCCATGAAACATCATCATAAACCGGGTTAATAACATGATATTTACGTAAAATGGCACCTTTATTTGAGAAAACATAGATTTAACAAAGGTTTATCATATGAGTATGCACATCAGCCCCAAAAGTACAGAAACATGTAAATAAAGGGATTTAAAACACCTTTGAAGCCTTTATTAGAGAAAACATATACTTAACAAAGGTTTATCATATGTGTATGCATATCAGCCCCCAAATGTATAGAAAACATGTAGATAAGGGTACTTAGAACTCACCTTTGAAGCCTTTTAGCCAAAACCCTAAACCCGAGAGTATGAATTGAGATCTACACATGCACACATAAAGATTCAAACTTTATATATAGTTACACATTAAAAACTTCTTAGGAGCCTAGATATAGCTTAGATCTATGAAGAAATATGATGAAATTCATACCTTTTGCAAGCTCTTTAACTTTCTCTCTCTATAATAACAAGGAGCTATTGCTTTCTAACGTTGAGAATAATTTGTGTGAAGGAGAATGAGGGTAGGGGCGGCCCTTTCCTTTTTTTACTCACACATGAGTGAAAGTTTTATTTGTCTTCTTTTAGCCCCTCAACTTCATTTCAAAACCGCCCTTTTAAGTCTTTTTTTTAAAGTTTCGGGTGTTATAAAATGTTAAATAGATATAAGTTTAATACAT
This sequence comes from Flaveria floridana, assembly GCA_018326465.1. Taxonomy (NCBI): domain Eukaryota; kingdom Viridiplantae; phylum Streptophyta; class Magnoliopsida; order Asterales; family Asteraceae; genus Flaveria; species Flaveria floridana. Next base: position 4,431 of record BJCO01398294.1, on the reverse strand, counting down.
ATCTAAATTAGGCAGTAATGATGTGGTAATTTTAACTCATTTAGATGATATTTAGTTAAAAGAAACCATACGGTTAATTTTATAGAAAAAGCAGATGGCCAATAAAAGCCACACAATCACCTTCCACAACCCAACAAATATTCCTATGTAATCAAATAACTCAAGTTGCATTACGGACAAAGATCAAGAATCCCAAATATATTCAATGCTTGCACCTTGATGGTTAGTTATTAACAACAAGATCAAAATCCATTTTACCTATCAACTCCCAACCAACGAATAAAAGCAAAAATGTCAAAGAAAAGAAAATATAATGTTCATTGTTGTTTGTTACCCACTGTTTGCTGCAACATGGGTAAAAGCAAAAAGTAAAAATAAATCAGAAAAAATAAAAGTTGGTTGCACTTACTTTTATTATTTAATTTAATATTTAATTGTTTTTAATCAGAACTAGTCTATTAAAAATTTTTTTTACTCTTTTCTCCTTGCAACTCATCTTCTCCAGCTCATCTCCTCCATGAAACCTGCAACTTAACATCTGCAGAACTTCGTAATGTTTCTAAGAAGCAACCGTCTTACTTAAACTCAAGATTAAAGCATTTAGCACCGCATCACTGCACCTTGCGAAACTCCACCAAAACTCCCTCGAAACGTCCCGGTAGGGTACCCCCGAAACCGAAGCGCGATAGAAACGTTTCTTAGGCGTTTCGTACGCGTTTCCGCTTCCACCAAGTACCCGAAACGGGTACTGCAGGGTTTGGGCCGCTTCGGTGCTTCAGAGATAGGAGGCTTGATTCATCGGAATAGTAGGAACAACTATCTCCCTCTCACCCACCCTCGATCCTGTCTTCTTAAATCACCTCTGTACTGATATTCTTGTAATCTAAAGAAGATGAAGCTTATCCATGATTTTGATAGAGTTTTGAGAGAAAATGAAGATGGGGTGATAGAGGCCATGTTTTTTCAGAAAAATCTAAATATGGATTTAGAAAACTGGAATGAATGAGATGGAATTCAAAACTTAAAATTCAAGGTGCGTAATTGACTTATGAATTTTGTCTTAAATCTAGTAAAACTATTAAACTCTTAAATTTAAGGTAAAAAAATCTTTTACTTTTCTAATATGCATATTAATATAGTATAGATATGTGAGAACACCGGTAACATAGTAAGTTAAATCAAAGAATAATACCCCTACACATAAAGTAAGTAATACTTTTAACCATACTTATCCCTACAAATTAATCATATAACCATTTCAATTTATCAAATTATATATATTATTTATAATAAAAAAGATTTTAAGATGTCACGTGCCTATACATTAATCATTCTCATCTTCATTTTCTCGTCTCTCCTAATAAATAATAGTAGTATATGAAGAATATTGTAAAAATTAAAAACTAGATTTGTTAGTTAAATAACACATTTTAAAAAAAGTATAAGATACAGATATTTTCTTGAACAAATATAATTTTTTAAAATATGAACTATTTTAAAATAATTTTTGTAAAGTTTTATAAGAATGATTCTTTTTTTAAATGAAATAAAAAAACAAAATGCTTTAAACAACAATTAAAAAATACAACCTTATAAAACGAAAATTTAAAATAATATTATTGTTGTTTTACTTAAAGTTGTTATTTTGTATTTAAGATTTTATTTATTAATATGTGTAATAAATGATTTAGGGGCTGTTTGGCAACATCTGATTGAATAAGTGCTGAATGAATAAGAGGGTCTGAACCAGTAAGAGGTCTGAACCAGTAACAGGTCTGAACGAATAATTATGTTTGCTTGTAAAAAGGAAAATTTTTAAAATAAAAACACACACAACACCACCACAACCACAATTATCATCATCATCCACAAACATCGTCTCTCTCTCTTTCGTCTCTCTCTCTGTTAAACCCCCAAATCCACCATGGATCCCACCCTCCAAGCCATCATCTCCGCCATATCCCTCATCTTCACTCATCTTCACCTTCATCATCCTCATCTTCACCTTCATCATCCTCATCTGCCACACCACCGCCAAACGCCAACGCTGCCGCCACCCACCACCCCCGATCCTCGCTGCCAGCGTCACCGTCGCCGTGAAGAAGCTCAGCTCCGATGCCTTTCAAGGGTATCGAGAGTTTCGGGCCGAGATGGAGACTCTTGGTAGGCCGACCACCACCGCAAGCACCACCATCACGTCTGACCCGTGGTCAGACTATGGTTTAGGTCTGACCGGATAGGAGCTCCGATCAGACGTGATCTCCGGTAAGAGACAAGCATTCAAACATCACAGGTCTGACCGAGTCAGATGCTCACGTCTGACCAGGCTCGGTCAGACCCAAACAAACAGCTCCTTAAAGGTATATAATATTCCACTCAATCAATAAGAAAACAACTTGTCAATTATAGCCCTCTAATTTCTTCAATCAGCATCCGGGCTTTATTTTTTCCATTTATAACCTCATAAAACAAAACAACCATAGAGTAAATTAAGTTAGAAAAAATAATAAAAAAAGTTGGTTTGTTTGTGTAACCTGAAGTGAATATCATTTTTAACAAATGGATTTGAGAATACATATCGGTGAACCAATTTTTAGAGATATCTTGTATAGTCGGTTTGTCGATCTTTACTTTCATTAGCAATTCGTCGTCTTAACATATCACTACAGGTAATCCTCTTCCATCCAAAATTTGTTCTCGTTCTCCGTTATTTGACCGAGGCTTATTATGTTGCTTTGAAGTTCCGGAATGAAGTATACATCGGCCAAAACCCTTTGCACCATTCATGTAATCAAATCATACCAAGCCTTTTGTTCTCGAATCAAAGTCACTGGAAATACATTCAAGACTCGTCATATGATTTGAGGCTCTATTATCTAAATACCAAATAGAATTATCATTAGAATCATTAGCATAGATACTCGGGTATATCTTATCTTCGTTGAGAAGAATGGCTTCATTTAACGGTCTCGGTCATAAGCATCATAAGAGTTACCTCGTCTGCTTCCATATTAGGGTTTGCTTCCTATTGTTTTTGTTGTTTGATATAGCCCTAAGAGTCGCGAACAAGGTTATTACAATTGTAGCATCTTACGTTTCTTTTGTCTCGTCCGCGATTGATAACTTTATTTTGGTCATTCGACACTTGTCTGTGGTTAAAGTTGTTGGTGTGTGAGTTGTTTGATTGAATCCTACCACGTCCTCCACCATAACCTCCTCCACGACCTTTACCGAAATCGCGACCTTCAGCACCTCAAACACGCCCACCTTGGAACCTTTTTGTTTTGATCATAATGCTTTTTTTCAGTATGTTTTTTCTTTGATAAACAACCACGATTCACAATGCTAAACAATCTCTTGCATCAGTGGGTTATTCACAAGTAAGTTATTTATAGCTCATTCAACGCTTGTCATTTTAAAAATCTTTAAGAAAAAATGTGGCTCCTTCATATATGGAACCAAACACGGTTGCATGCAACTAGACCACAATCCTTTGCGATCTTGCAGCATGGTTTTAGATACCATGATTCTCACTCGGTTTTTAGGATCTTCAAAGCTTAATTGTGGCTCTAATACCAATTGTTAGAGATCAATGGCATCGCAAAAGCAACACACAAATCGTTTTGTGAAATGGACTAATTCCACGACGTCCTTTTGGCTTTAATTAAACTTGATTGAAAACTTGCTTGATTACATGTAAATCTACTCTATATTTATAGATTTAGAAAACAAGTAACTTTAACTGTAAACTAATGGTTTCAAATAACTATTGAAAATATAAAATAAGATAAAACAATCTTATCCTACTCATACTCTTCAAATAAGGATTAATTTTTATCAGATGCTATTAAATAACTCCAAGTCTCCAACTATATTTTATAAATGATTAAAATTAATTAATTAATAATATTCAAGATAAGTTTATAAAACAAAAGTAGCAAGAAAAGAAAAGAAAATAACTAAAATAAAAACAAAAATAAAATAAAATAAAGAGTAAATTACTCTTTGCATCCCTGACTTTTCCTCAAAATAACTATTTGCATCTCTAAAATTTAAAATCTTCCTTATGTCCCATGACTTTTCAGTTTTGCATCTATTTGAATCCACAAGGCTTACACCAGCCTTGTCTGTTATCTTTCAAACACACACTCTCTCTAGTAAGGGTATTTTCATCCATTATTGTTTTACCCTTGAATAAAACAAGAAAAAACCATCTGATCATCACTTTCATCATACTCCATCTTTCTTTCTCTTCTCTCTCTCACGCGTTATCTCCCCCTCTCACACGTTATCTCTCTCTCTGTAGACGAAGAAGAAACATGGTGTGATGTGTGACAACCCGAAAAATTTTCATGATTTAATATAATTTTTATGTGAAATTATAGTTTATTTTTATATTTTTATTATTATTTAATGATAATATTAATAATA
>BJCO01398276.1:0-12564 GCA_018326465.1 Flaveria floridana | reverse complement strand
TTTGTTTTTATTTTTATTTGAGCCAGTGAGTTTTCTCAGCAATGGGTTTCCTCCTGAGGAGGTTGGGAGTCCGGTCCCGGCTGGAAAATGGATAGGTGGACCCGATTAAGATAACATCTATCCTCCAAGTAATTTTCTTTTCAAAAAAAAAAAAAAACAGGGGACATGACAACACAAAGATTAAAAGCTTCGAGTACTATGCAAAAGTCTCCAAAGTCGTTTTTCACATACGATGTTTCTATTCTATTTATAGGCTGACTTACTAATTGTACAAAAAGACTAAACTACCCGTACAATATTACAGAATAGTCCGTCTAAGTCTTCATTCGCATTTGTCTTTTGTCATCCGCATTGACTAATGCGGATGAGTAAATCTTCATCAGCATTGATCTTCTATCAGCCGCATTAGTGTTTGGTCATCAGCATTAGTCAATGCGGATGAGCAAACACTTGGCGCATTTGTTGCTGGTCATCCGTATTAGTTAATGTGGATGAACAAATGCCTTGTCCGCATTTAATCGGCTGTCCGCATTAGTTAATGCGGATGAACAAATACTTGTCAGCATTTATTCTTGATCATCCGCATTGACAAATGCGGATAGCCGACACTTGAACTTTTTCTTCTTATGCAGAAACTTCTTTATCCGCATTTCTTCTTGGACTTAGGGAGATTTCCAGCAGAACAACCATCCACCTCTTGAATTGACATGTATGATCCTTTCAGGGTCCAACATCACAGAGTACCTCGTACCTTTAGGTACCCTAAAGGTCACGGTTAGAGCAAGCCGTGACCTTTTGGTGACTGGTTTTCACTTTATTAGTGTCATTTTGTCGTTTTGTTGTCACGCGGTGTGAGTTGACTGACACAGAAACCGTGACCGTAAAAACCGTGACCTCAAAAACCGTGACCACAAGCCCTTGCGGTCACGGTTAGGTTGCCCAACGTGACCTTTTGTCCTAACCGTGACCTTTTGGTCCGGCCTACTTCCAAAAACTCCTGCGGTGTCCCCAGCAGGACCCTATAACTATTCTTGTCATTTATGAGATTGACCAGACCCAAACCGAAAATTTATACATCCTGTTAAAAAACATCCAAGTATAATAAAAACCCAACTCCGGTAAAAAAAAAAAAAAAAAAAAACCATGGGTCCGAACTGCCAGTGTTGACTGTATTATGCTCAACCCAAGTTCCTAACATGCTAACAACGAAGAAAATGAAGAACCTACTTATGCAAGTGAAAAGCCACAATGACACCCGGTGATCTCAATACATATAACATCATCAAAATACCATTCGATAGTGTGCATAGTTTAAAATTAGGACCGTAGACTGCGTAAAATAAGGTACATCTATTTGGGAGCTGTCTCCAGTTGTAAAAACTCTGTATAACAGAATGCCGAACATGCAGAGTTTTTATGTAGGTAACAATTGTATGTTTACATCTCAAAAAATGGTGTTATTCTGTGATCCCTGGTCTGACATGCTTGGCACTCAGGAAAATGGGATGAATTAAACAATCCAAGAAACTCGACCTCAAAAGTTCTTCAAGATCTTCTCATTTGGTACTCCATTGCCAACAAGAATAGAAGTAACCTCCTGCAAAACATGTTCGTTCGTATATTTTGAGACAGATTTCAACAATTTGCTGATGTATGTGCACAAGATGCACAGAAATTAAACTGACCTCAGCCATCTGCTTTTGACCGCAGAGGACAGCACCTGTTGAATCAGGTGCATAAAGTTGTTTTGCTCTGGCAAAAGCCGCCTGCTCAAATTGTGCAGATATTCATAGGGGGAAATATGAAACAACAGACCTTATTAGAATGAAATGAAACATGCACACAATTTCTACCTGTACATAGCCAGCTTCACCAGCCCAACTAGCATCAGGCTGAGACAACACAGGAACAATAGTGACTCCAGAAGATTCCCATGATTTGAATCTATCCTAAATTGTTGAAGAAAACACAACTTTAGAACCCTCTAAGGATAAAAGTGAGCAGAAAATTAATGGTTAAAAATAAAAACCTGATAAGCCATTCTTTGAAGGTTTCTTGCACCATAATATAACCTCACATCTGATCTCTTGTCTGCGCTAAAGCCTGATTCGATTAAAGATCGAATGGGGCTGCATGGCATACATTATCATTAATGAGTTAATTGTAGGAAACCCAACCAATAAAAATATCACACAACTATACAATATCATATTGAGAAATGGGATAATGAACGTGGAGGCTAACAAAGCATTCATTTTTTAATTAAAGCCACCCATATCTGTATTACCAAATTTACATAGTACATCAACATTTCAGAATAAAAATATAGCTCAACTGCTCAAGGCTTCAAATTTAGCAAAGTGGCATTGCAAAGAAGATCAAACCTTAGGTCTTTATTATGTACGGTACCATCGCACATGCCATGCATGCATGGATCGCACAAATGAGTACTTGGTATCTTGCATTATCTTTGAACGGTAGTGTCTTTTTAAGTGGTTTCTGTTATTCTTGATTCATTAGCTGAGTAGTGGGTAGTTTCCTTGTTAGTAATAACTAGTAAGTCAGTATGCAAGTCTATAAATACAACCCCCATTTTGTTTTGGCCATCATGAAATGAATATGAATCAAGTTCTAAATCTCCTAATTATCCCCTTGCTTTTCTATCTCTCCTAAAGCCTTAAAATGGTACAAATCAGCAGTTGATCAATATTTCCTTAAAATGGTACAAATCAGCCTTAAAATAACCAACAAATCTTGCATTATCTTTGAACGGTAGTGTCTTTTTAAGTGGTTTCTGTTATTCTTGATTCATTAGCTGAGTAGTGGGTAGTTTCCTTGTTAGTAGTAACTAGTAAGTCAGTATGCAAGTCTATAAATACAACCTCCAATTTGTTTTGGCCATCATGAAATGAATATGAATCAAGTTCTAAATCTCCTAATTATCCCCTTGCTTTTCTATCTCTCCTAAAGCCTTAAAATGGTACAAATCAGCAGTTGATCAATATTTCCCATATTACATCTTATCAAATTAAAGAAACCATAGTTTCTGATGACAAAATTGCTAAATCTACCAATTCCTTGCAAGTTCTCATAGTAAACAACAAGACACTATCCAACATCTGGTAGCTATTTTGCTTCCACATATGTTCCCTTATGCCCAATACTACACCAACACTGAGCTAGCAAAAATCCTAAGATTACTATAGCAGAAGATAAAGCAATCAGTAAAAACTTATGTTCAACCAGACAACAATTACTAACTGAACTATGGAGGAAGATGAATCAATGCTATTGTTGTTAATATTCAATACTCCAATCCATCTACAAATAAACAGGACTACCATATGAGCTAACAATCCTATCATACATACTGTTCAATCTGCCAATTGAAAAGCAAAACATGCACATAATCATCAATTAGGTCTAAAATCTCCACTAAATTATCGAAAAACATACAGAAAAATACCTAATTCCAGATCCAGTAGCGAAAATGAAAACAGATTGATAATCTTCCGGTGGAGATATTTCATCCGTATTAAACCCTTTCCCCATCACCGGACTCACCTCCACCACATCTCCTTTCGCGAGCCCACACAGAACCTCCGCCGTAGATCCGGCGATACTCTTAACCAAAAACTCAAACACACCGTCAGCAACCGCCACCGACGGCGGCGAAGCGATCGCCAGAAACGACGGTTTCTCGACGTTAGGGATCCGGAGCTGCAGATACTGTCCGGCGACGGTGTACGACGCCGCCAGATCGGCGGCTTCCGACACGTCGACAGTGACGTGGAACAGCGACTCCGCCGCGGGCTTCACGGCGGCGAGAGGAGCGGGGGTCCAGAGAGTGGTGTCTTGTTGGCGGACCGCGGCGGCGACGGCGATGGAGCGGCGTCGGAGGGGGGTTAGATAACGGTGGATGACGGTGGCCATGGGGAGGGATTGTGTGTGGTGAGGTGCATGGGGGCGGAGGTGGGGAAGCGTGTGAGGGTTTGGTGAGGAGAGAGTGGCGGTGAGAGACATCGTGTGTGCTTATTTTTTTAGAGTACGCCGCCGTGAAAGGGGGTGATAGGGCGGCGGATGTTAAAGTGCGCAGGGGTGTATTTTACTACACACACGTGGCATGCATGTGGATATGGGGATATCTTGGTGTTTGGTAGCGACCAATTGAGGGAGTGTTTGGGATTAAGTTCAATAAAATTTATTCGTTTGTTTCAAACAGTAAATATACGATCTGGTTCCAAAAAATATATATTAATTCAATCAGGCCTGTATATTTGTTTTTCAGTCGGAACAGCATCCCCGCATTCTTAGAAGAAAACCTATTATTGGTAAAACACTCTAACTCGTGATGCTCTTATGTTTACATATCATTGATACATCATTTTAATCAGTTGGATTAAGAATCACTAGTTATCGGTTTGTGATACCATGAGAATAGATAAAAATATGTTGTTAGAGTTAGTTAAAGTTGATAAAAAGAAAATATTTGTTTGTTAAACTAAAATAGTTTTGTGATCAGTTTTAAAACAAAAAGCATGACTTAACATGTGAAAAGCAGGAAGACGATGACGCCGGATAGAGCAATGGATACCATTGATGTGGATGTTGGAAGGTGTAGATGTGTATCTAAATAAAATTGGCTAGAGCTATGGTCCAGAATAGGAGCTTGTGCTGACGTAAAATTAAGGTTATTGTCTTAGCATATCATTTTACTTAGGGGTGTTCAAAAAAACAAAATAAAAAAAAAACATAATCTGATCAGTATTTGAAACCAAATAAACTAGTCAAAGTCTTTATTTAGATATTCGGATCATATCTCATTCGAATCTAAATTCCTTATTAGGATTTTGGATATCAAAAATATTTAATTTGGATATCCAATTAAAACGAATAGGAAGTCTGTTATGTTTTTTGTTCAATACTCATCACCCAATTACCAATGATGTTCGCTGACCCAGTTTTCAAAAATCTTGGCGCCTTCTAATCAGCCAGTCCTAAATAACTACACAAGAATCGATTATTGTTCTAAATTAGATATTCTAATCGTTCTGTCCAAAACAATTAACTATTATGTTTGAATTTTGAATTTACATTCAAGACTAACTTTTTTTATTATTTTATATGTTCTTTGTGATTTTAAAATAGTAAAATTTTAGGAATAGTAAACTAGTAAATAAATTAGGAACAAAAAAATCTGAAAATTTATTATTCAGATAATTCAGTTTATCCGATTCAAATTGAATTTAGATATATGCGAATCGAATAGAGATATCCCTAGTTCGGATCAGATTTCGGATATGTTCATAAAACTTTCAAATCCTAAACAATCTCTCATCTGATCCGATAAAACATCCCTAGTATTTATGGTGCTATGGATGTTGCTACCTTATTCTTGCATTTATGGTGCTGCTTAGTTTTTCACCGTGTTTCTATAAATTGTATTGATGTTTGTCTATTGTTTGTTTTAAAGTCGAGGTTTTCTCTGAAAACAATATCTATTTCAATACATCCCTCTCAAACTCCAGTAACATATTTTTATGGGATGGATTTACTAGGCGTGGTTAATCAATTAAATTTTGTCTTGACAATAAAACTATTGGTTGAACACAATTTTAAAGATTTTTAGGCTCAGTCGATTGAGAAAACCGCATAAGATAGCCCTTTTGAAATAAACTTTGATAAAATTCAGTGATTTTTAAAAAAATCAAAGAATATGAATTTTGTAGAGATATTGTGATATTTCAAAGATGTATTGGTAGGTATATTGTTACCATCGAGCCCGTCCGATGTATTTGATGATATATTCAACCCTAGGTGTTTTAGCTTATTGTGTCTGAATCCTAACTCGCTCAAGAGAGGACTATTTTTATACGAGTACATGTAATTTGTGACTTTAATGCATAAGCATCACCTATAGGACGTTGTCCTTACGTGCGCGCAAGCGATCACATGGCTTAGCTTTTATTTCTAAACGGCGGATGTATAGCCCTTAACATGTCATCAAGAGTCATCCAAGAGGAGACAAAGCGACAAGTACATGAGTTTACACTAAATCGTTTTCAAAGGTCGACTCTTGATTATATTTTATATATCTTGAAATCTTGCTTCACTATGGTTGCTATTTTAGTCAATACCCAAGACCGTGGTCTATTTACACAATCACTTATGAAAATTTTAAAATTTAAAAGTAGAAAATATTAATATACTAACAGACATGAACTACATACTCAGAGGAACGTAGTTTCGGTCAGAAAAGTAGAAACACGAACAGAAGTTTATACCAAATTCACTTATTTTCTACAACCACAGATGGAATTTAAATTAACAAGAAAACTCAGATACTACTAAAAAAGTTCCATATATATTATCATAGCTATGGTGTTAATGAGGAGGGGGGCACTCCTTTAAAGTACTCTGGACTATACTGGAATCCACCAATCACACAATGTCACATCACAAGTATCCTAAACTACCATGAAACACTCAAAAAACTAGAAATGCTATCCTGAACTACCCTAGATCTCGAACCAACACCTCGGGATTTTTTGCTACTAGTTTTTTTTGACATTCGGGGATCCATGACAATATATTGTGATTGTGTTTGTGTTTGTAATGTGTGTTTGTGTAGATTAATATTGTGTACGTATGTGAGTATTTATAGTGTAATTATTTTTTGGCCTCCAATAGTAAATTAACGGCTTTATAGGCGTTAGAATCGGTATGTGTCTCGGCTAGTATAACTCAAGGTTGGGTACCCGAGGGCCTACTCTAGAGGGTGGCGGCGATGTTACCGTTCGGGTAACCTCTTTTTCAGGACTTCGGGCACCGCCCCCTCCTCCTGCCTTACTTTTCTTTCGAAATAACTATATGTATCGTCATTTATCAACCCTTGATAGTTGACACCACAACGAAAATGACCACTTTGATAACCCTTTAAAACGAATATTCTTCTCCACACTCAGAACACTGTAATAAAACGAACAATCGGACCCCTTCTTCCTAATTCTCCTCATTTTCAAACCCTAGTATCACCTCCCAAATCTCACCGGCGATGGCTTCACGGCGGCTCGCCTCCACCCTCCTCCGCTCCTCCGCCCTCCGACCACCACTCAGATCTCCACTCACACGCGCCACCAGAGCCTCACGCGCTCTATCCCAACTCCACCCCTCCACCAACCACTTCCTCCACCGTGTAGTCAACTACGCCACCTCCGCCGCCACCGAAGCGCCGCCGAAGACACCGGCCGGAGAAGGATCTGGTGTTGGGAAGATCACCGATGAGTTCACCGGCGCCGGCGCGATCGGTCAAGTGTGTCAGGTGATTGGTGCCGTTGTTGATGTGAGGTTCAGTGAGGGGCTGCCGCCGATCCTCACGGCGTTGGAGGTGTTGGATAACTCGATTAGGTTGGTGCTGGAAGTGGCGCAACATTTGGGGGAGAATATGGTTAGGACGATTGCTATGGATGGTACGGAAGGGCTTGTGCGTGGTCAACGGGTGCTCAACACTGGGTCTCCGATCACTGTAAGTGGTTATGGATCGTGAAAGTTTAGATCGGTTTATGAAGAGATGAGAAATGAGTTTTGAATTTGTGTTAATTTGTTGTCTGAGATCTAGTTGGTGTTTGTGATTAAAGCATGTTGTTTATGGTTGAGATCGATGATTTTTATGTGTTTAAGTGAAATCGATTTTTCTGCTATTAGGAGTAAAGTTTCTATTGTTTGATGCAGTGTCTGTAGAGAATGATTTGCTTTTGGTACATTGGTTTATAATTTTAATAAAAGAAATCTGGTTTTAAGTGAAATCGATTTTTCTTCTATTAGGAGTAAAGTTTCTATTGTTTGATGCAGTGTCTGTAGAGAATGATTTGCTTTTGGTACATTGGTTTATAATTTTAATAAAAGAAATCTGGTTTTAAGTGAAATCGATTTTTCTTCTATTAGGAGTAAAGTTTCTATTGTTTGATGCAGTGTCTGTAGAGAATGATTTGCTTTTGGTACATTGGTTTATAATTTTAATAAAAGAAATCTGGTTTTAAGTGAAATCGATTTTTCTTCTATTAGGAGTAAAGTTTCTATTGTTTGATGCAGTGTCTGTAGAGAATGATTTGCTTTTGGTACATTGGTTTATAATTTTAATAAAAGAAATCTGGTTTTAAGTGAAATCGATTTTTCTTCTATTAGGAGTAAAGTTTCTATTGTTTGATGCAGTGTCTGTAGAGAATGATTTGCTTTTGGTACATTGGTTTATAATTTTAATAAAAGAAATCTGGTTAACATCATTTAGTTCTGGGAAATTTTGGCGTGATTGTTGCATATTGAATTAGTTATTTAAAATGTTGAGCTTGTTTTTCAGTGTTCTTAGTTGAACCTTGAAAACTTGTTGGTATGAATGAATTGCATATTTGCAATGTTTATTAAATTCAACCTTGATATGCAAAGCTCCATGGACCTAATTTTGATATTTTTCTTGTAGGTACCTGTTGGTAGAGCAACCCTTGGCCGTATCATTAATGTTATTGGAGAGCCTATTGACCATAGAGGCGAAATTAGTAAGTTTTCTTTTTGCCATCAGTTAACATTGCTTCTGTCCTGTTTTCTTGAATTTTTCTCACTTTTAGTTGGTTATTTTCAACAGAAACCGATCACTATTTGCCAATTCATAGAGAAGCCCCAGCTTTCGTTGAGCAAGCAACGGAACAACAAATCCTTGTCACTGGAATAAAGGTGATTTATATGTGGAAATGTTTTTCTTAAATATCTTTTCATCACTCTGCACTAATAAGTAACAAGTCTATTGAATATTATTAATTATTATTTCTGTTGTTACAGGTTGTCGATCTCTTAGCTCCATATCAAAGGGGAGGGAAGATTGGTTTGTTTGGTGGTGCTGGTGTTGGGAAAACTGTGCTTATCATGGAACTTATCAACAATGTTGCCAAAGCCCATGGTTTGTAATTGCTTTCATACGCCTGTCATGTTTTGACTTGAATTGTATGTTTTTTACCCTTTATCTTGTTTTTAGGTGGGTTCTCTGTCTTTGCTGGTGTTGGAGAACGTACCCGAGAAGGTAATGATTTGTACAGGGAAATGATGGAAAGTGGTGTCATTAAGCTAGGTGATAAGCAGGTGTGTTTGCTTGTGCTTTTATTATTCTCGTTTAAAAGTTTTAAATCTTCTAATTTCGCTGTCACCTTTTTTTTTTATGTTTTCTAGGGTGAGAGCAAGTGTGCTCTTGTATATGGTCAAATGAACGAACCCCCAGGTGCTCGTGCACGTGTTGGGCTCACTGGATTGACTGTAGCTGAACACTTTAGAGATGCTGAAGGACAAGATGTGCTTCTTTTCATTGATAACATTTTCCGTTTCACGCAGGTAAGTTTGGTTAATGAGGAGCCCACAGTACCACACAAATCTACTTCTTAACAAGCATAAGATTATAATTGTTATCTTAATATGCAGGCTAACTCTGAGGTGTCTGCTTTACTTGGTCGTATTCCATCTGCTGTTGGTTACCAACCAACTTTGGCTACAGATCTTGGAGGTCTTCAAGAACGTATCACAACAACCAAAAAAGGTTCTATTACATCTGTTCAAGCTATTTACGTGCCTGCTGACGATTTAACGGATCCTGCTCCTGCCACAACTTTTGCTCACTTGGATGCTACTACTGTGCTATCCAGACAGGTCATCCATCTTCTCCTTTTTGTCCATTGTCTAGGTTTTTTTTTTTTTTTTTTATAATTCTTTATTGCTTTTTTATGCCACTTTGCACTTAATATCAACTTTAGGTAACCTACACCACGATCTTTTTAGCTACCTTTTATTTAAAAAAAAAATTGACCCTTTGAGATAAAGCACAGCTCATGTCAGTTTTAGTTGTCTTTTTGGAACCCGTCTTTTTGGCTCATAGTGATTCTATCAATGGCCAGATCTCTGAACTTGGTATTTACCCTGCTGTGGACCCACTTGATTCTACATCTCGTATGCTTTCACCACACATTTTGGGAGAAGACCATTACAATACAGCTCGTGGTGTACAGAAAGTTCTTCAGAACTATAAGAATCTCCAAGATATTATTGCCATTCTTGGAATGGACGAGCTTAGTGAAGATGACAAATTGACTGTTGCTCGGGCCCGTAAAATTCAGAGGTTTTTGAGTCAGCCCTTCCATGTTGCAGAAGTTTTCACCGGTGCCCCTGGTAAATATGTGGAACTAAAGGAAAGCATTGGCAGTTTCCAGGTTAGTTTAAATTCAACCACTCAATTTCAACTTTCAATCCCATCTCTGAATTGTTTTCATGAATACAAAATGGCTTTGTTAATGTCATTAAAATGTTGGTAATTGGGTCGTTTGTGTTTGATTGAGCAGGGAGTGTTGGATGGGAAGTATGATGACTTACCTGAACAGTCGTTTTACATGGTTGGAGGAATCGATGAGGTTATCGCCAAGGCCGAGAAGATCGCCAAGGAGTCTGCATCTTAGAACCTATCCATATTCCTCATTATCTCTTACATCTGATAATTGCGAAAAGAAATGAATAATTTTATTGACATGTCTTGTTTTGAAAAAAACTGACATTTATGTGGGATTTTCTTGTTGATCCCTGTTTTTTGAGTTTTATTGCAATGAAAATGGATACGAGGTTGAACCTCCCAGCAAAACCCCATTGTTTCAGGCTTTTTATTCTCATATAATAAGAGGGATAAGCGTTGGAAATTTGTCAAAATCATCAAGTTTTTCCCCAAATCTACTTCTCAAGTATTGGTTTAGGATTAGGAAGATATAATTTGTGCATATTTGTGAGTGGCAACTCTACCAAAGTGTTTCCATAATGGGAGAGCGAGTCTGAGTCATCTTGGATTTTTAGTTTTTTTTGGGTTGTCACGTCAGATTTTTTTTATTTCCTCTGTTTTTTTTTCTTGTTTTGTAAGGTGTCGTCGTATATCTCCCTACATTTTCATGCGTGTTGTCGGGGTGATATTTTACAACTTCCAACCCACTAAATCATTCGGTGGAGCCCGGTGAATATTCATTGGGTCGGAAGTTAAAAGTTGAAGTTAAGACCGGGGGTGGTTAGGTGATGTGCCCACCCAGCGGAGGGATTTCCTACATTTCTCTTGTTGCCACA
Source organism: Flaveria floridana (assembly GCA_018326465.1). Lineage (NCBI taxonomy): Eukaryota > Viridiplantae > Streptophyta > Magnoliopsida > Asterales > Asteraceae > Flaveria > Flaveria floridana. The sequence goes on along the minus strand of BJCO01398276.1, from coordinate 1,431 downwards.
TTTTGTGGCCTAATAGAACATAATTGTGCACCGTTAATCTTCCTAATCAAACGTGTTGTGTATCGATCCTTCAACCTTCAATGCCATGAGGATCAAACAAACCAAATTTTATGATGAAGTTTTTAATACAACAAAGACTAATAATTTTCTTAAGGGGATTGACATTATTTGTTGGGAATCAACTGCTATTAAAACCAACTTTATATTATTTTATGTAATTTTATTACAACATATAAGGGACTTGTGCCCTAACTTAAAACATGTAGGCAAGAGGAAAGAAGATTAAGAGGTTATTTGGTAGTTTCTTAATGCCTTTTAATGGTTCATAACTTTTTAATAGTTAAAATCTAACTTTAATATTGAATATTTAAGAGCTTAAATTTTAATGGTATCTCTTAAACATTAAAAGACTATAAATCATTAGGAGATAGCCTCTTAATGGACGTTAAGAGACTACCAAGCAGCCCCTATGTACATCCTAAAAACGTGTACATGAAGGCTTTGTTAGACTAGTTCATACGATCCCCCTTACAAACAATTATGTTGATACATTTGTGAGTCTATCTGGAATAAGAAATAAAACGAGAATGAGTAAGATAGTGAAGAATAAACAACGAAGAATGGACAAAGAAGGCATAAAGTTGTATTGAATATTTGATAATGATAAGGACACATATGGGTGATCACAAACTCCATTAATTAATTGACTTGCAGCATGTGCATGATAGATACGTAGTACATTGAAGTGTATCTAGATTCCTTATCAGCAATGTTATGGTTATGGTCATTGGAATGACATGTAAAGAGTCTAATTGATAATGACATATAAAATATATTATGTTACTACACAAAATAGTGAGCTGAGTAGCCATCATATCCTGATTATGTTATGTTTTGAATAACAAATGTTTTCTTAAAACTAACAATGCACTAGAAATAATAAGGGATTACAGCGTTAAAAATATACATTACACCATTATTCCCAAGTTAACGAGCCACGTCTCCATCTACACTTTGATTCATAGATATTACATATGTTTATTTTCTCTAAAACAACATTGTGGCAATGTTTTCAGAACCGGATCGGACGTCGAACCGGACGCCTTACTGGTTTGGTGGTCGGACCGGTCGGACCGGTCGGACCGGATGGACCGGATTTAACTATATTTTAATTATATTTATATATGTAATTAAAAAAGTAATTTATATATGATTTATACATATATTTTATAGTTATATATAAAACTTAACTATATTTGTATATCCGAAGTACTAATTTATGGTTTAACACCCCGTTTTTACCCAATAAAATCAAAAAAAAAAATTCAAAAACCGGTCGGAAACGGCCCGGTTCGCCGGTCCAACCGCCGACTCGGTTTGAACCGGCCGGTTCAACTACACAAAAACGATCCACCCCTGACCGGACCGGAC
>BJCO01398244.1:0-12416 GCA_018326465.1 Flaveria floridana | reverse complement strand
GGGGGGGGGGGGGGGGCTTTAATGCTTCGCCCATGTACATGCCCTCTTTTGATTGTATATATTTTATTTATAAGTAAACTTCTTCTTCATGATAATAAAAAACTGAACAAAGAACAAAGTCACTACCTTGTCTAATTTTCTTTCAACGAACAACACTAATTGCTTCAAGTTCTCCAAGTACTGCACATTCTCATGCCTGAAATTCCAACAATTTAGCAATGAAACTCACTAGTTGCTTACACGATCTGCTTGTCATACATTTAACTTGACACATACATGTATACAAGCAATTAAGAGGGAAGCATACCTCAAGTGCAGTTGTAAAGTGTATTCGCCCTTGGGCAATTTTGCATATTCGGGGTAGACATCGCCCATTGCATATACACGCTATATACAATAGAAGGAAAAGAAATAGAGGATATTAAGAAAAGCAAACCAAGATCATGAATTATGTGCATGATTGAAAAAAATACCTTGTTTGAATCTGAAATCATATAAAATTGGGATTCAAACTTGTTATCATAGATGCGATTGTTAAGCAGGGGTATCTGTGGTTTTACTTCAGCAGCATCTTCCAGTTTGAACTTGTAACTGCAGCATCAGACATTAATGATCTGTATCTTAGGTGATAAAAATAAGTGAAGCAGGACAACCGAGAAAAGTCGACCAAAACCTACGTCAATGTTAATGCAAGTATCTGTTTTCCAGAGGGTAATTTATCTCGATCTGCTGAAAGAGCACTCAGTTTTGAATCAGTAGGACGATATGGGACTCTAATCTGCATAAGAGTTTCAGATACAGTGAATTTCTTCAGCACCAAACCTCCAAGTGAATAAAATGGTACTAAGTACTAGCTAGAGGTGGTGATTTTGACACATTTATATACTTATGAATGGGTTGATTTGGATTGAGTTTCATTCCTTGTAATGGCTCAAATCATTACGGTTAGCTGAATAGGAAACAAGTCAAATGGGATAAAAGTAGGCCAAAGTACACCTTTTATGCATACTGATGGTTCTAATCATGTTTGTGGGTTAAAATGTTCACGGGTCAAAAGTTGATCAAACGGGTCATGGGTCAGAAAACTGGATCTGTCCAAAATCTATTTTGGAATTAATAATTTAATAATTAGACAATCAAATATAATAAGCAATCAAAGCATAAAATCAAGCAATGCTTGATTTAAGCTATCAGTTATATTCTCTTTTATGATTAGGAGTTATTTTCTTTCTTATAAATACATGGTAGGAATATGATGCAAAGTGTACCATAAAGTATTTCCTTTGTTCTACTTAATAAAATTATGTGTGTGCGTTTTTACCAATTGTTATTGTGCCAATTGTCTAACACATACAACCACGTAAAATAAATAAAATCAATAATAGTCTGTGTACTTGTTTTTGACACATTAGTTATTTATATATTTTTCAAAGGACAAAAGAATGTTTGCAGGTCAATCCAACCTGACCCAGCCCGTTTCAGCTCATGCTAAAATTACCATTTCGACATGTTACTTGATCCGACCATTTTGCCCTTATAGCATTAAGAGTAACGCATCAAAGTGGATAGTGGAATCCGTTGTACCTTGTTTAGCTTGGCGGTAGGAGCAAGTTTCTCAGATGATAGTAGCGCTTGGGCTTCGATTCTAACAGGGGCTTCACTTCCATCAAGGATCACTTCATCTTTGCTAACATCTATCCCATGGAATGCAATCTAAATATTAATATAGAAACAATTAGTAAAAATGCAATAGGTATATTCAATGAAAATGACAGGAGAGAAACATAATCAACATATGTCACCTCAAATTCTACAACAGCAGTTTCATTACTTCCTACACCACTGGACCAGAATTGAGCTATCACTAATTCCATTGTCCGACCACCCTCCACAGAAAAGGTAAAGCTCTTGGTAGATGGAGATGAAAATACTGCATTACTCTCCCACTTGATAGGCCTTTTCAATGGTGAGATCTGTGGATTTGTAAATAAAATAAAATAAAATCAGAGATAGCCTACACATTGCATAACTAGCCATGCATGATGCTCAGAGGTGATAAAATGGGCAGGATACAGGTGCAAGCAGGTCAGGTCAACAGTGCTTGGACTGCCTGTCAACAATTTTTGTCTCTCTTTTTTGATCTTTTTACATAATTTATGTATTACATAAAACAATCTAAATACTATATTGTTCAAATATTGTTAATATCATTTTTGGGTGATTTAGGGTGTCTAACGCATTTGAGAAAGCTTTTGAGTGGCTTTTGACTTGTTTGAACAGGTTGACCCATTATCTAGCAAAATCATAGAACTTTCCCATTTGGAGACCTCCCCCCCCCCCAACAAAAAAAAAACAAAGAGACAAATTTTAGGTAATAGGCTTCAAGTGGCCACCCATCTGTGCCGCATACCTGGACAGTGTCAATGTAGAATCTTCTAGAAGTGTCAAACCCTGATGTACGCATGGTAGCCTCAACCCAAGTAGCCCCATATGGAACCTTAATGTATTTGCGTACAATATGACCTGTTAAAGCGGTAATTAGAAGAAAAGATGACATACCAGTTATATCACACAAAATATGTAGATTAATTACACAAATTATCATTGGTGAACAAACTCCAAACCTACCTGGCTGGAAAGACAATCCAGAAAATGTAATGAGTGGAGGCTGAGTTTCCACAACTTTTGGCTTTGTTATAGTAACTGGAATACGGAAAAGAGGACCACGCCATGGGGCCTTACAGTCTATTCCATACAATTCAAAATAATGTAAACCATCACTGAGCTTCGTGGGATCTACAACCACACTGTCAGGAGAAAACAAAAATGTAGATTACAACAAAAGATGAGCAGAAATTTCAAAATACAATTTGTGTCATCAGAATGAAATAGAGAAACAGATGATTTACTTGAAGCTACGGCCATTGTAAGTGAGAAGGAGATAATCTGGAGCTCTCACCACTTCCTTTCCACTAGAATGTAACTCGATACACTCTTCAAATGGAACTAACTGTTCTAAATTACTTGCACCTTCATGAAATTGTGGGTCAACTTGCACTGTCCACTGTTTTAATAGATATGTGTGAACGATTATAAAGCTGGCTCATTTTAATGTACTTTTTAAACTACATAATGATGAAAGCATTTTTTACAGTCACCTCAGTAGATTGACTGCAGTAGCTAGCCTCTCTTAGGTATATTCCCCGCAAGGTTGATGATGCTGCAAGTAGTAAATCATCAGGATTGATTGAAAGAGGTAACTAGGCTTGATATACAGCTAATTCAAAAATAAAACTTAACCCACTTGTTTTCCCTGCCTGACTGATGCTTATCTTATACCAAATGCATGGCAAATCAGCTGCTTTCTGAGCATACTCAAAGGCCCTGAAAGGAAGTCACTTGTTAGGGATTTTACCCACACTATATAATAGAAACAATTGAATAATTCATGTAGTAGTTCAATATGAAGGCCAAAATCTAACTTATCAATTTGAATAAGGCCATGTCCATTAGATAATTTATCTTCTGGCAAGCATCCAATTGGGGTACAAGTATTCTCAAGGGCCTTCCTCACGCTATACGGACTCACATGAATCCCCTCAGCCTGCATGATGCCATCATATATTTCATGACTTCACAACAAAAGGAAAAGGTTATATGTCCCATAAACTAGCAATACCTTCATTGCACTGATGATCAGAGCTACTCCACCACATGCAGATGGGGATGACATGGATGTACCATTCATGAGCTGGCGCCGCTGGAGAGTCCATGTAGGAACAGGGGCCACTGCCCCACCAGGAGCACTCACATATACACCAAGATCCCCGTCAGCAGTAGGTCCCCGGCTAGACCTATCATTTCACATTTCATTAAGCATAACCATAGGAGGCCCGTACAAACAATATCATATAAATTAGAGAAAACAGGTTGATGGTAGGTTTGGTAACAGGGCAAAAAGGGTTCCAGCAAAACAGGTTGGCCTGTAAAAATCTTGAATTTTAGAAATATTTAATGTATTATATATCAATACAGGGAACATACTTTTTGAAATATACAACTTAATAGGTTGAAATGTTTTATTGACAATTTGGGTGACTTTCAACCAGATTGACCTGCTCAACCTATTTCATTATTAGTCAAGTTATTAGTTTTAGACCACTTGACCCTTTAAGGTTAAAATATAATCTGAATTGACCTACTTTCAAGTAAATGGTTGAAATTGTCACTTTTCATGTTAGATTGAGAGAGCATTCAATAATTTTTTCCAAAAAACAAAACATTACCATGTATACTCAAGCCCTTCAGGTGGAGCCTGAACTAAAGCATGAGCTCCAGCAGCCATAGCAGGAGAGACATAAGCACCTACTCCTATTATGCTTGATGTGGTGCCACCTGGCGCACCCACAGTGGTCAAAGCAGGACCGTTGTTGCCAGCACTACTAACAAATACTACACGGTACTTATTTACCACCTGTATGCAATGATCATTTCCAGTAAATGACAACTAAACAAACAAACTCATGTTCACAAAGTCCAATCAATTTGAGGTTATGACCTCATCAACAAGCTCCACAAAGCGACCATAGTCTGGAAACATTGTGTATTCTCCATAGCTCATGTTGATAACATCACATTTGTGCTGCAAAGTTCCAAAACAGATTACTAAGAACAAAAGTACATATATAAAGCTGGATAAAATTTGTGTAAATCTCATGATGATACCTCCACAACAGCAATTAGTGCACGTGTCAAGCCTGTTCCAGTTTCCATTGAACCTAAGCGCGAGTCACCTATCTTACATGAAATTAGCTGTGCTCCAGGGGCAACCCCGTTAAGCAATGGCTCCTAAAAGTTCACAACGAATTAGTGACCATGTGGTTATCGATGGATTAATAAAAGTACAACACAAATTTAAAACTCATACCGTGGGGTGGAAAGCAGTGGTAATACCAGCAACATGAGTGCCATGTGGTGAACTATCAGTTACAATACTCAAAATAGTACCTTCATTATAAACATTGGTCACGAATGTACAAGCATCTAACTTGCTAAATACACCGTACTTCCGTTCAGTCCTGCAACATTAGTTCTGTGATATCAATAAGCAACAACAAAGCTGTTTGGATTTGCATCATGTAACTGAATATTTTATAACTGCAAACTGAAGGCAAAATAATTACCCTTTAAAATTGGACAAATAAATTCTGCTTCTGATTCTCTAATTATAGCAGTTTGAAATAACAGGTTTCATAATAGGGTTATAGCGGCAACAAAATGATTGTCTATCTTAACCTAATTCAAGGGACTTGTATTTCCATTTCACAGACCCTCTCTACTTTTTTCACCAAGAAATGTTAATTTTGGTCACATGTTCTATTAATTTCTTACGTAAATAAAATCTATCAAACTCTAGTTACTTCAACCAGTAAAGCAAATCCAAACACAAGTTCTGCAACTTATTTTTATTACAGCTGATTCTTTTATCATAGTATTCAATATTGCAGAAACATCATCCAACATTCTGTACATGATATATATAACGCCACTAAAGCTCTACAGCAAGATCAACATAAAAATATAAAATATAATTAGACATCTGAATGAGGATAAAAAAAGAAGAGATGAAAGTCAAGATAACACAAGTATACTTGAAATTAGTTAGGGGAACAAAATCAGCAAGTTTCCCGCATGTGGGGTCATCCTCAAGACTCTGTGTGTCAAGAGCCACCCTCCACACTTCTCCATCATGCCACACGACAGCATCTATAACAGGCCCCTTGTCGTCATAGCTCTAACATATACAAACGCGGATACACATAAGTAAGAATAGATAGGAAAACAAAAATGAAAATCAAAAAACATTTAATCTAAGACATAGCACTGACATCTGGTTGTTTCTTCAAATAATCAACTCGATCTTGTAGATCTGCACGAGTCTTTTTCAAATTCACGTCATCAGACTTAGAATGCTTCTGAAGATAGGAAACTTGTTAGACACGTTATAATGAGGTAACATTACAGTAAAACAGGTGGTAACATTCAGATTTCAGAAACAGAATATGCTGAAATATGCGATTTTAAACTTGCATAATCTTTATCAGATATTAAAAAAATGAACTAGTAGGAACAACCTTGTCAAACTCTTCAAGCTGCTTCACAGCCTCGGCTATTGTTTCCTGATTCTTCTCATCCCACTTTTTCTTTCTTTCTTTCTGCTCCAGATTAGATATTTTACATAGACAAAAGTAAGAAAATAGTTTCAATATTTCTTGATAAGTATATGAAATGTTGCTCTTGGATAACTTGCAAAGTAAGGCCCACCTTCAAACGAGATAGTAATGTGCTTGTAAGAAGCTCATATACCAATTTGTATCCCACGTGCCATTCCCCAGAAGGATTCTTCCAAGAAGGATTTATAGTAAGAGATGCCCCTGAAACATAAAATATGGTATCTGAAAATGGTATATTTTCAACATCCAGCTACTCATTTAAATCAATATAACAACTATGAACCTGATGCACCACGAATACAACCATTGGCATCAGCCTTCACAACAGTTGATGTATCAACATCACCACTCCCTGTGCTGAGGAAAAGAAAAGGGTGGGTGTAATTATAGTATTAAGAAACTATAAATAATACACCAAAGCAAGAAATATAACAAAAACTGATTAAATTTTAAAGGATACCAATCGATGACATCTAGGACTTTTGGTTTCCCATCTGAGGTCACCTGTAATCCTGCTGCAGCCGGATCAACACCAGAATCTGAAAGAAAACAATTAGCATAAACATGAGTCCTTTCACTTTACAAGTCAATTACGAAAGACTGAAGGTCCGTCCAATTATGTTCTTGAGCTAAATTGAACAACTGAATCAGACAATTGAAGAAGAACAACAGTGATTACAAGGGCACACAAGTAGTTGGAGCTGAAATGAAAGTGTAAAAAACTAAGAATTACTTTTATGTAAATCTATGTAGTTGATATAATTAGACAGTTACATAGTCATTTCCCAGTTAAGTGTCCCTCTCCAAACTTCAAGTCCTAGGACGAACTAAAGGTGTAGATTTTAAGTGTAGAATTAAAGCCCTAAGTTAGCCGTTCTAAAAAAACTTCTTTAGTTTCAGATAGGTTTAGACAGTTATTTCTAAAGTTTCAGATATGCAACTGTCATCCATTCCGTTGCCCTAGTTACCTCCGCGAGATGCAACAAACAGATACGCCGACACCTGATTCATAACATGAGATGCAACGTCTTTGATTCAACTCTTCGTTTTACTCTTTTCACGATCATTTATTCACATCAATCGAATACAAAATCTCATATAAACACACATTTCCAGTAACTAAACATCCTCAGTCGGTCAGTCCTCACAACCTAAAAACAGAAAAACTCGATCAATCACATATTCAATCTCCGCGATCACTAATCTCCACGTCGCTGATCACTAATCACTATTTCGGTAATCACTAATCACTATTTCGGTTAAAAGCTTCAAACAACTAATCACAGTCCATTTCAGAGGTCAAACATAACAAAAACCAATAACAAAACAGAATTACAGAAACAGTCATAGAAGTACCGAAGATAGCAACAACGACACCACGTCCATCGTACTCCGGATGAGCTTCAATAAACCGATCGGCACCGGTCTCCTTCTTCGGCATGAGAGAAGCCAAAAACGTCGATTCGTTGAGCTTAAACTTCCTCAAAGCGCCATTACTATCAATCTCCGATGACGAAGATGCAGTAGGCATTGCCCTAATCACAACACTCGTGTTACTCGAGGTGTTTGTAGGTTTACTTTTGGGAGTAATGAGTACACCGAGATGATGAGAGAGAAACGGCGGAGGAAATAATGGGGATATTGACACGTACGGTCCTTTAAATATACATGCTGTGTGCATTACTTTGTGGGAATTCCAATGGCGTTTTTGTAATTTTGTGTGTCGCCGGTGGTGGTTGTGGCGGAGGTGGGCGGCGGTGTTCCCCCGCTCGCCGGGATTGGTGGGTTTGTTACGGTGGTTTTGGATGTTGTTTGTAAATGTGAGTTACGAGTGCAGTACGTTAGTGGATTCTACTTTACAATACATCATCATATCTTTATTTTATTGGGTCCCACGCTACCTTGAGTCGTCTCCTTAAATGAAAGGAAAGAAGAAATAGTTGTGTTTCAGATTTTTTTTAACGGAAGAAAATGAAAGGATTTTTAGAAATTCATGTTCCCGAGTTTACTTAAGAAGGGAAAAGAAATGAAATGAAAGGAAATGAAAGGAAATGAAAGGAAAAAGAAGGCTAAAAACAATTTTTCCAAAATGGAAGAAAATGGAGAGAAAGGAAAAGAAGAGAAAAGAAGAGAAAAGAAGAGAAAAGAAGAGAAAAGAAGAGAAAAGAAGAGAAAAGAAGAGAAAAGAAGAGAAAAGAAGAGAAGATAAAGGAAAAGAAAAGAAAGTGTTTCCTTTCTTTTCTTTCGTTAAGTAAACTCGGGAACAATGCGTAAATATCTTTGATACGTAAAGTGGTTCGAATTTTATTTTTATAGTTATAGTTATGTATCATCTAGTCATCTTTAAAAAAAGAACTAATCCGGAGAAAGCATAAAACAAACTTTAAAAAAATCCACTGTCATTTATGGCTAAGATTATAGACAAAGAAATTAGAAAATATAAAGTAAGTATAAGAGTGTGCTAATAAATTTTTCATGACATGTAACCCTTTAATATTTAATAACAAACGATCTATAAAGACATATGAGTACTTAAATCAAATGAAATCTGACTCAGACATTTGTGACTACACAAAACGAATGAGATCTAATTTATTGTATATGAAAAGCATTATATTGGTGCAAATAGAATGTTAGTATCAACTCTCTTTAGACCTTATATGAATTAAGAATCTCAAGCTTTAAACCTTACCTTTATAACTAGAATGATTAATGGAAGACAAATGATGATAGTTGACGTCATTAAGAATCATATCATAATCTTGAATGGTAACTTGATTCTTATAGACTTGATGCTTATGGAAACTCAAAAAATTAAGATAGTCATAAGAATGGCTAAAAAACCTTTAACTAATGGTAAGAAGATAGTAGTATCTAATGACTGAGAAGAAAACATAAACTCTAAAATTCAAGTCAGTAAGTTTTTAAGAATATGATCCATAGTTATTTTAGCATATGTTGTGAATACTGTGAAGAGACAAAAGATTTAAAGACGTATCTAAGACCTTTTTAGAACATGGTATAATCGGTATGATTTTTTAATGATGCTATTCTGATTGACCAATGCACCCATGATATTCATGGATCTCATAAAAAAAGTTTATAAACTTTATCTGGATAAATTCAATGTCCTTTGTTCCAATGACATTCTGGTATAATCTAAGGATAGAAAAGATCACAAGGAACATCTCATAGGACTCCTTAAATTATTTAAGAAATAAACTTTATGCCAAAGTTCTCGACGTATAAATTAAGAAAAGTTTAATTTATAGATCATATGATTAATAAGTAAAGCATACAAAACAATTAAGAAATGAGAAAGATCAAAGAATCCCAAAAGAATTTTCAATATTTATGGGTTTTGAACGTTACTATAGGAGATTTATTCAAGTATTTTTTTAAACACTGGTGAAAATAAAATGAATTGTTAAAGGACTACAATTATGATATGGTGATACCATCCAAGAAAAGCAAAGTTAGTCGTTGATGCATTCTATAAATATAATGACTCAATCATTAAGAATTTGTCCATCCAGAAATAAATTTAAGATAAACCTTGTAGATCAAATTGAAATGTACAACAAAAAACCTTATGGAAAATCATAGTAAGAAGAAATAGATGATTGGTTGATAAAACCTATTAAGTATAGAAGTAATAGTATCTTAAGCCTCCACAATCGGATAAAAGTTTCAAGTCTTGCCAGATTACAAGATATGATACTAAAGAAAGCCTATAAATCAATGTATTAAGATTTAAGAATAGTTATTGGTATTCAAGAATCAAATATCAATCACAAGGCGTGTTGAGAAATATTTTAGTTACTACACAATGAAACATTAGAAACTGTAGCTACAATAATCATAAATCTTATCATGGAAATGGGAGGTGAACAATAGACTTTATTATTCTCAGATCAAGTCATAGACATGACACCATCTGGCGAATTATTGATAGGCTTACCAAATTAGTACACTCTTTACCTGTCTACGGAACTATAACTCACAAAAAATTATCAAAGTCCTATAAACAGTCTCGTAAACATGGTGTGTGATGTGCTCTAATTATACATAGAAAAATATCAAAAGCACACCAATTATTCCTTAATCTCTTGCTTAAAATAATGAAAATAAACTTAAAGTGTTAAATTATGTTTTCAGGTGTTCAAAGGGCTAAGATGAACAAAAGGATTATACTTAAAAAGAATTTGAAAAAAAACCAAGCTTCAAAGTCCAAGCATGAGGTCGCGTCTCATTAAGCACGCCCTCATGCATAACCTGAAACACACCCATGTGCTAAAATTAGAATACCCCTGTGTTTTGTTGTGTGACAGAACAAAAAGTACTACCCCCTAAAATCAACCACTGGGTCATGCCCCACCTCAAACACGGGGTCATGCCCCATCAAGCACGGGGTCATGCCCGGCCACCTCTAGACGTACGAACCGACCAACTTTCGTAAGCATTGTACTTGCACGGGGTCATGCCTTTTAGTCATGGGGTTGTGCTTAAACATTTCAGAAAGCCTATAAATAGAGGATCAATTACAACATTTGGGAGAGCTTTTGGTGAAGGGATACTCTACTGAAATCTTTCGGGAATCAACACTTGAAGACCGTTAGGAGGCTCAGGAGGCGCATACAACACTTGAAAGAAGCTCGGGATTGTCTAAACATCATCCATTGTGGATCATTGGTTTGATTGTTCCATTTCATCGATGGTTTCAAATCTATCATCTATTTTGTTTGTTGTTATATTCAAGCTCATTATGAACTAAACTCTTATTATCATCCTAATTAGATGAAACTTATGTAATTTGATATGAATTAACGGTGTGCTTTATGATATGTTAATGTTATGGTAATTGTAAGGATTATACTTAAAGGTTGATGCAGCCAAAGAGCTCTCAGCGTGCACATGTGAAGTACAAGGAAGTTACTTCGAAAGATTTAATATAACTCAATGAAATACACTAAGTATCAAATCTTCCGAAGCCAAAAGACCAAATCTTCAGAAGCCAAAGATGAAGTCTTCCGAGGTTTCAAGATAAAGTCTTTCCAGGCCAAGAGATTGATTTCTTTTAAAGACAGAGAAGACATGCTTTCTCTAACTCACTTTTGATAAAAGCTAAACCATTTTCCGTTACCACTTCTGAAGACTCACCAACTTATATGAGTTAGTGAAAAGTTCTTACTTTTATCAACTGTAGATAAAGGTTTTATATTTATAACTTTCTAATTTTGTATTTTTATCATTTTTGTATTAAATAAGGATGTGAGCAATGGGATGTTATAGTCACTAGTCAAAACACAATATGCCTTTTGACTTTATATTGATCTTGTTGTCTACATTAGTGTTTTCAGCTGGTCTATAAAGCATGGCCGGCTATAGAATGTAGTATAAAGTACCTCAAGTACTTGTCATTAGATTTAAGCTTTGCAACACTTTGTAAAAAGAACTTGAGAGGAATATATAGCATTCTTGAAAACCATATTATTTTGTTCTTGTTATGTTCTTTACTTGTGTTCTTTGTTTCACTTTAAGTCGGTTCCATATTCGATCTGTTAAATGTTCTAAGTCTCTCCAAACACTTTGAAACTGTTGCATTAACCCCTTTCACCGGTCCTGCAATTGGTATCGGATCATTTTAGGCTCTTGATTGTAAGATCTCACAATCTTTAAATTTCTTCAGTTTCACAAAACACTTACCAGCTTAAATTGTAGCTCTCATAAAGTCTGATGTGGAAACCAGTACCATGACAAAATCTCCACTGATCACTCCTGATAACTTTAATACTTGGTGCCAACATACGGAAGGATTTATTAAGTCTCAAGACAGCAGGATGTGGAGATTTGTTATCGAAGTACATCACATCCTAAGCACCACTTTAGCCACTGCTGGAGGTGGGATGATTCCTAAAAAAATGGCTGACTATTCTAAGTAAGATTGGAAGAAGATTGACATAGGTAAGAAGGCCATGACCGCTCTCCAAACAACTTTTCCAAACTCTATATACAGAGGCTTCAAGAAGTGCAAATCTGCTAAGTAGCTCTAGGATGCACTTAAGTGTAAGGCACCGTTCCCGGGCACCTCACAGCTGGTCATCATCGCACTTAAAACACGTCATTTTATAATCATTACAAAAATCATGCAGCGGAAACTTTGAAATAACTTTTCAATTTACT
>BJCO01398225.1:0-12274 GCA_018326465.1 Flaveria floridana | reverse complement strand
ACACCCAATGAAGGTGTTAGCTCAACGGTGTGCGGGTTAGCTACCCCGAAGGATGCACACTGGGGTCCAATCTTTGTGATTGACCATATGTACGGGATCCCTGCCGCTTACCCAAGGTGACTGGATCAGCTTCGTGCACAATGTTCGTGATTTAATTACCACAGGTCCAGCACCAGCACTCGTGCACAATGTTCGGAGTATAGCGCAGGGCATTGATCCAAAATGAAAGAGGAAAGATAAGTGGTGCATGTACTTGCCCTAGGTGACTGGATCAGCTTCGTGCACAATGTTCGTGATTAATTACCACAGGTCCAGCACCAGCACTAGTGCACAATGTTCGGGGTATTGCACATGTCATCGAAAGTAATGAACGTATGAATGAACGTAACGAACGTACGGACGAATGTGATGAATGTACGAATGAAAGTAAGGAACGTATGAAAGAGAATAAGAATTTATGAATGAATGTGAACGAAAGTAACAAACGTGAAAGTTAACGATGTACGTTAAATGAACGAACGTTAACGAACGAATGATGAAGATAATAGTAATATTATCTACGTGTACGTATGTTGTGTGATCGCATGTTTGTAAAGGACGGTTTTAACGAAAAAAAGTATGTTTTATTATAAAACTAGAACTCACTCAGCAACGCTGACGTTTTATGTGTTTTCAGTTAGCAGGTAGTGTTGTTGAGGATGGCACGAGGCGGCTACTCAGCTCTTTTGGGACGGAATTCTTTTGTATAATGCTTTTGTGACGTAATACAACAATATATACTTTGTAATTGATGAACGTTGTATTAACTGGTAAAAGCATTTATAGTAAATCGAAAAGTTATTTCAAAGTTTCCGCTGCGTGATTTTTGTAATGATTATACAATGACGTGTTTTAAGTGTGATGATGACCAGCTGTGAGGTGCCCGGGAACGGGGCCTTACAAATTAAGTTGGCGAAGAATCCCGTGTTTCATGCGAGGACAAAGCACATTGAAGTTCATTATCACTTTATAAGAGAGAAAGTTCTAAAAGGCGAGATTGATATGGAAGCAATCAACTCTGAAGATCAAACAGCTGATGCTTTAACAAAGAGCTTGAATGGGGTGCAGTTGGTGCGACATAGTGGAGGCATAGGAATGGTGGACTTTGATATTGAGAAGGGGTGTTAAAAGTCAACATCAAATGTCGTTTGGCAAAAGTAGTGGGCAAGAGTAGTGCTGTTAGTTTTATTGTTTTGAATGAGTCAGCCATGTAGGCATGTTCTTCCTAGTTTTATGGTTTGTTAGCTGATTTTCTGCAAGTAGTGCATGTGCACATTTATGTTTCTGTTTGCCTATTTATGTACGTTGAAAGTTCAAGTTTTGATCATCCAGAAAATTTGAGTCTGTCTCTTGTTCTTTGCTACTCAGTTTTGTTGTAGCTTTGTTTGTGTGAGGGTGTGAATTTCATTTGATGTGCCTTACCAATTCGTCATAGACTGTTTGTTTTGCGAGTAAATATCTGAATGGTTCAAACATTTACCTTTGAATGGTTAAGCATTATACTAATGATAAATGGTTAAGAGGTCTAATGTTGAATGGTTAAGACATCGTATCTGAATTTGTCAGATATTTGCTTTTAAATAGTTAAGTGATATACTAGTTCTTAATGGTTCAGACCTTTTAATGGTTTAGCACTTAATAATTCAGACCTCTTAATGGTTCAGCACTTAATGATTCAGACCTCTTATTGGTTCATCACCTAGGGGTTGTTTGTCAACATCTGATTGAATAAGTGCTGAATGAATAATTGGGTCTGAACCAGTAAGAGATCTGAACCAATAAGTGTGTTTGGTAGTAAAAAGAAAAATTAAAAACCACACACTTTATCTCCACCCTACCGCCTCTTTATCTTCCCCACATTCACCTTACAAATCCAAGAAAACCCTAACCACCACCCGTCATCTCCACCCTACCCAACCGTCGGCTATCACCACCACCACCACCACCTTTCTTCTTCACACAAACCACCACCGTGAACCACCGACTCGGATCAGACTCGGGTGAGATCCGCAATCACGAACCACCACCGTGAATCACCGCGAACCAGACCCACCCTCACCGTTGCAGTGGCTGCCCTTGCCATCGTAGACTAGACCCACCGCGAACCAATCGCGAACCACCACCGTGAACGACCGACTCCACGTCTGAATCGGGTCAGTGTGGGTTTAGATCTGACCGAATAAGGGGTTCGGTCAGACCTATTCTCCGGTAAGATGCAAGCAACCAAACAAGATACGTCTGACTGGCCCGTGGTCGCTCAGACCCAACCACCAGCCCATTAATAATTCAAAAATTGTCAGACAACCATTTATATGATCGAGAGATTATTAGTTAATATATAATAATAAGTAATATACGTAAAGTATGTTTAACTTTGAATAATATTATCTTCACTAATATAAAAAGCTGATTTTGTAAGGATAGATTTTATACTTTGAACTCAAGTTGCTTTGACATTATCTCAATTCTAAATAAGGTTGGATGTTTGTAGTTACATCTTTTTTTTTTAACAGCAGAGGACTCCGAACCTGACGATCTATCGGGACTGGTTACCCTGAACCTAGCCGTCAGTCGTAAGTCATACCCCCCAGATGCGCGGGAACCGGATTGAATCCGTAAACCCTTGCCCCCCATCAGGATCGAACCCGGGATGAAACCCCTATCCAAACCCTCACTTGGATGCCGCAGAAGTTAAATGGGGAGAGTGTGATTTGAACCTGGGTCACTTAGTACAATAGGTCAACCAATTAACTACTCCACCACTTTCATCATGGGTAGTTACATCTATTTTACCTAGAACAAATATTTGTTCTTCTTGTGAACTTTCAACGCAACATCGTTTGCCATTTTAGTTGAATGACAAACGTTCTTTACATGTTCTTAATATGGTGCATTGTGATTTATAAGGACCTGCTCCCATTACATCACTTAATGGTTAACGCCATTGTGCCTTGTTTATTGATGACTACTCACCGTTCACTTGGTTTTATATGTTGAAAACAAAATCGGCTTGTCTATGGCGTACTAAAAAGTTTCTTGCAGTATGCCAAAACTCAATTCTCTAGCAAGTTAAAGGCATTTCAAAGCGACAAAATACACAATCTTCTTGCAAGTTAACGGCAATTCAAAGTGAAAATGGGGACAGCTGTTTCAAAAACACAGGTCGAATTTAGCGCACACTTAACACACTATGAACTATTTTCGAGCTCGAGCTTGCATACATACAAGCATTATGGGCATTTATCATTTGGAACAAAAGCTTAACAACAAATTAATACACCATCTATAACACCAAAAATGTAGCGTGAACATGCACTTTATGGTTTAAAAATATAAGGCAGGAGATTTCATCTTCTAATCTGTGTACTGAAACAACACTAAAACAAAACAGTCGTTGACTACCTAGAATGAGGGTCAGATTTAGCGTGCCCTTGTTTTAGTTTTGACTCTATCGAGTTGGCCTTTGTGATTGAATATGTGTGACTACATGCATACAGCTCATCATCAGGCATGCAACGATTTAGATCCGTCATTCTTCATGATTTTAGCATTTAACATCTCCATGAATTTAGGGTTCGCTCGAAGTCTAGTCTTCACATAGCTAGTTCGGGCCTCATCAACTAGCTTATCCGCTTTACCAGCCTCCTCAATCAGCCCAAGTAAAGTCCTAAGACAATCCTTCCTGTTTTCCTCACGATGCTCAAACCTACAAACATATGAATGTTTAGACGTCAAATAATAGGTAGAACTAGAGATGACAATTTGGGCCCGACACTAATAAGAAGTCAATTCATATTATGTTTTATCTTTAACAAGTCAAACCTGTAAAAATATAGCGTAAAGCGAAACGGTCAAGAGTCGGCCAAAATGTGATTTAGTATACCAAATCTTCCAATGTCATTTGAAAAATAGATTCCGCTAAAATCATTTAGTTTTGGGATAGTTTACACATAGGCAAGATATGAGTTCGTTTTGGCCACAATTGGCATAAACGAAACCAAATTGACATTTCAGTGGACATAAAATTAGGGTAGTCTATGCAATACATTCCTTTAGATTTTTTAATCATACTCGATAAATTATTTCTGTATAAACAAAAGGGAGCCAATAGTGTTTTCGGGTCAAATCAACCCAACCAAAGACCCGTTTCAACCCCATAAAAATATATATACATATTATCCGAACCACCAGACGAATCCATTTTGACACCTGCAGGTAATATACAACTAAGCACTTAGGCTTGGTAACTACAATTACAAAAAAAAATGAAAACTAAAGATTTTAGCATCTATAAGTTCGTTAAGAGAGATTAATAAGAATACCTCTCACTGGTTATGGTAAGTTCATCTTTTCCTGGGTTATATCTTTTCCCAACCAATTCTCGTAGTCGCCGAAACTGATTTTTTGAAAGGCCAAGCTCTTTGACTGTGACAGCAAGTTTTGCTTTTCTATTTTTAGGGTGCCATGAATCACCACCGGGAACAAACACAACCCGTGTTTGCCACCTAAGCACAGGGCCTTCACCTGGGGGGTCATCTATGTCTTTCTTCTCTATGATAGACGTCTCATCAAACTTTGGGGGACCGGCTTCCTCTATCTCATTAGTGTGTCTCATGAGCATGTTATGCTCGAATTCCTGATACATTTCGTAACCTTGCTCAGGTTCAAGCTCACCAGTTTCAACCATATCTGCTATCTCATTATATTTTTCTTGAACCAGTTTCTTCAGATGATCTGAATTCACAGAAAAATTAATGCCGACCAATATAATTAACATTAGAAGTTATATAACAATATTTTCAGAACTTCAAGTGAAGGTAAATTATATTTTTATAACTTCAAGTGAAGGTAAATTTCCTCCTATAGACACATAAATTCTTTCCTTAACTATATCCTATATGCCACAAAATTATGTGCTTCTTTAGTGTTCCAAAATATATGATATTGCATTGACGTATAGTGGCAATGTTGTCACATGAATATATAGAATTAGTTTGTGTACTGTCTCTCTATAGTAAAGCATAAAAATGTACCCAAAACCCAACATTAAGAAAAAATTATCCATGGTTTTACTCTTACGATTTCAGCTAGAGCTCAAGCACATTGAATGTTGACACATGACAGAAAAAAAATCAGAGTTTTATGTAGCAGAAAAAGTACATGTTATTTACTTATTAAGAAAGAATTCAACAGTATATCCCAACTAGTGAGGCACTATGTAATACCCTAAAATAATAAAATTGAAAGTGGAGATAACAAAGGTGAAGTAAAAGAGGGAAACATATGAAACTGAGGAATGTTAATGTTAATCTTGAGTTCACATGTGAGATGAGGGGTCAAAAGAAACAAGTCTTGGAATGCAAGTTCTGGGCCAAATTCTTTAATTCAGTTAGTTTATTGGGCTTTAGGTTTGTTTATGCTATAAGGTTTTATTTAATAAGGATTAACTTAAAAGAATTAGTTCCTTATAGATGGAGTCTTGGTGATTAAGTCATTGTTTTTAGTATAAATAGAGGTATAGGGATCAATGTAATTTGTGGTTTTTAATCATTAATAAAGAGATAGAAAGAGTTGTGACATGTTTTAGTAACAAAACCTAGTTGTCATTGTGTATGCTCGATCCAATTAAATCAAAAAAGTGCTTGAGTTGCAATTAGAAATAAAGTTACGAGCCATCCGAAAATCGCAGCAAACCACCACCCCTAAGATCTATAAATATTCCCCACACATATTTTTTTTCACTTTGTTTACAAGTTGCATGAGAGGAATGAGGAGCAAGCAAGCAATTGCAAAGCAGATGAGGCAACGGTGGTAACACGACAATTAAATTCCGGGTTAGCCAGAAAAAGAGCAAGACAAGAAGGCATGAAAAGTAAAGGGGATGAATTAGATAGTAACAACTTATAGCAGTAACAAGTAGCTACAAGATCAACTCTAAGTAAGAATGCAATTAGAAGTTGAAATTTGAAAAGAATAACTTTATCCAAATACCAAATAGAATGATAAATCAAAATTTATGAACAACAAAACAACATGTTATGAATTTGCTTTGCCTCTCCATGACTTTGCAGAATCAGTAGCATAAAGATCCTTCTGATCAACTAAGTTATAATGATATTAGCTTCAGACATCACATATCTACTTTTATTGATTTCACAAATACAAGACTTCAGAAAGGAAGACAAACAAAAAACAGACAAAAAAAACATAAAAACAACAAGGGGTTACAAATTTTAACATACCTGGAAGGAGGTTTTCCCACATGAACATGTCCTGTAGTATCTGCTCACACTCCTTAGTATCTTTAAGATGACCACTATCAGTAGCCTCCTTAATCATACCTTCCCATTTCTTGTCATCCATGTAAAAAAACTCATCTTTCGTCATCCGCTTGGTCACAATATCTTTCGCATTATACAAATTGTCTATCTCATCATCCGTCTCATGTAAATCCTCAAAATCCGACTCAAACTCCTTATCATTGACACCATCAATCGGTTGCATCCTAAACTCATCAAGCAGCTCATCATCTGTATCTTCATGCTTTTTCGTCACTTTCCTCCTAAATATCGATTCCAACACATCAGGTAACGCCTCTTCATCCTTGTCCTTAAAGTACTTCTCAATCTGCATTTTCAGCTCTGCCAAACAAGTATAAATTATAAAAACTGACCAGGAAAAAAATAGTTTTCCAAAATGAATTCAGTTACTGAACTCATATTTACAAACAGATTTGTTTATAAATCAAACATCGCATCAAATCAAAAATTAAAGTTCAGTAAGCAATAATTAGGGTTTACGAGCGTAATCCCAGTGTCCCTATCACGTTAATGTACCTTTATTGCTGACATCTTTGACGTCGAGATCCCTTGTCAGAGGTTGAGAAAAGCTGCTTGATTCTGAAGAATCGTTCGATTTTTCGGTGGATGAATTCTCATTTTCAGTTGAGAAGAATCTAAGATTCGATCCGAAGCTGCAAACGGGTGAATTGATGAATTTCAGATTAGGTGTGAATGATGATTGACGAGGGTTTAAGAGATGACGAAGGGGGATTTTGTTGAAGAAAACTCGTCTCATGATTTAGGGTTTAAGAGGGTTTTCTGATCGGAACGATGAATGTGAGTGAGCAGTAGAATGAGATGAGGGCAAGAGTTCTTAAGTTATGAAAAATTACGATTAGGTCCTTGGATTTTCAATTATTTTTTTTTCTTTCTTTTTTTTTTTTTTTTTTTTTTTTTTTTTTTTTTTTTTGTCTATATTATTCATTTGAGAATTAGGGGACAAGTAGTATGAACTGGAGATGATCCATGTTGTAATGTATTTTTTAACTGTGATTTAGTTGATTTGATGGCCAAGAGAGTATGATTTGAGAAAAAGATTAAGTATACAAAAAGTCGTATACTCTATAGAGCCTCTGCTAGTGATGTATGTTGTTACATCAGTTGATTTTGTGTTAGTTAAACACGTCATGCGACATGTATGATTAGATGAATAGGATAAAAAAAATTGTTAACTTTTGTTTATTACGATGACTTGTTAATCCTATTGTAATAAACACTTATGATTATGTAGTATAACTAACTTTTACATCATGTTTATATCACTAATGTAATGATTTTTCTTCTGTTTTT
Source organism: Flaveria floridana (assembly GCA_018326465.1). Taxonomy (NCBI): domain Eukaryota; kingdom Viridiplantae; phylum Streptophyta; class Magnoliopsida; order Asterales; family Asteraceae; genus Flaveria; species Flaveria floridana. Next base: position 4,604 of record BJCO01398225.1, on the reverse strand, counting down.
AAAATTTCTTACCATTTTAAAAAAAATCGCCCTTTCTTTAAAATCTTATTAACTATATGCATGATGTTATTTTTTTTATAAATTACACTATTAAATATATTATTTTAATATCTTTAATTTGAGTATGATCTTGCTATATTTTTTTAAAAAAAATTTAATGTTCGTTATGAACCACTAGTTTTACCACTACAACTCTAACTTAAGTGGTAACGTAGTTTGCTGTGAACCACTAATTGGGTTAATAAATTATCACAATAAACAAGTATTAACATTTGATATCTATCCTATGCGAATATCCTCTTCCATATGACTCATGTAACAAAAAAACCCTCATTACATATGAGGAAAAAAATCATACGAACGAAAAAAAACACCACCTTTAACAATATACCATCTGTATAAGGTGTTAGGGTGTGTCTATAAAAATTTCCTTAAGATTTTTGCATCAAATGTTTCTTAGAGTAAAAATATTATTAATTATTGCTACTTAAATAATTAAATCTAGACTATGGCTTCATTTGACCCTACTTATTTATTAAAATTAAGGCTAACAAAACAAGTACTGTGACACAATTAACACATATGAAAGAACTTGTCTCACCGGGTTTCAAAATTACAAAGGTGGCTAGTGGTTTGCCATTGAAAAGTGACATGTTGCACCCACACTACACGTGCATGGTTAGGGCAGATTACGGTTTACACTTTTTGGGTTCCCTCTTGTTTCTCCTACTAAAGAAAATAATAATGAATTGCTCATCCTTATTAACCATTTCAAGTATCATCTCCATATGGGACACAAGTTTCTCCACCTTTCAATTTTCCACAACTTTAGCTATTCAACCATTTAACTTCAAGAATCAATATCTCAGTCATCATCTATCACTCTCAGACCCTACTTTTTAATAGGATATACTGGGTATGTTTGTTTATTTATTTGTTTAATCAATATCTCAGTCATCATAGTTTCATTTTGATATCGTTTAGTTCATCTTGGTGCCTCACATAGTTAAACAAAAACCTATAGATCTTTTATTATATTACTCATATATAAATAATTACGTATGTTGCATGATTTTTTGGAAATTTGATTTTAGTCAGTCGGTGCGTTATAACGTAAATTGAAAAATCAAAATATAATTATTGAAAAAATTAAATGAAATAAAATAATAACGTATATTAGAAAAGTTTTTAAGACAACTATATTATCCCAACCATATTAGTGAAAACATGGGTGATATTTATAGTAGGAAATCACTTATTACTTAGATTTTAGGGGAGTTTGTTTTATGAATATAGGTTAGAGTTTTATGATAATCGAATGCAGCTTTCGATGGTGATTTGCATAGACCGGAGAAAGCTAATGGAGAAATTGTCATCACAAATTACCATCTTGATTGTTATTGAGCTGTTAACAAACGGCAAGATAAAGGGGAAGAAGGATTAGTGCTCAAACGCGATGAATGAACGACATTAAAAGTAAATGCCGGTTTTGTTTGAGCACGTGTATATGCTTTAATATTTATATTATAAGCATCATATGTTATACTTTATTGTAATAGCATAAATGGAACAAAATGATTAATTTTTTAAAATTTAAGCATGACTTTTCATATGAGTATCTTAATCCATATATAAAATTATTAATTTATCATCCTTTCACTTTTATTATAAAAGATATAGATAAATATTAAAATTATTAGAATCACAATATGCTCCTAACAAATATTTTATTATAGTAAATGTTTTTCAGAACCAGATCGGACGTCGAAACAGACGTCTTACTGGTTTGGTGGTCGGACCGGACGGACCGGATTTAAGAACCGGATGATGTCATAATTATGTATATATTGTATTATATATATATCTATATATATAGTTATACATATAATTCAATATAGGTAATTTATGTGTATATTTTATAGTTATCTATAAAATTTAACAATAATCTTATGTCCAGAATACTAATTTATTGTTCAACCACTCATTTTTACCTATTAAAATATAAAAAAATTCAAAATCCGGTCCCAAACCGGTCGGTCAAACCATCCAAAACGAATTGGCCTTAACCGGTTCGACCCACCCTCCGATTCCCGATCGGACCGGTTCGACCAGCCGGTCTGATCTGGTCTCAAAATCACTGATTATAGTTATTATAAATATGAATATATATATATAAGATATATACTATATTTAAATAAAATAATACTTAATTTAAATAGTATTTAGTTATAACAATATAATTAGTAAACATAAATTTAAATGTCAATTTATAGTATCATAAATAAAATAAAATTTAATAAAGTGAATTAAATAATATCATATTATTAAATAATATACATGAAGAGACAAGGGCAAAAATCTCAAGATATATAAAATTTAATGGATAAATTTATCATATTGCCCCTAGCGTGTCTACCCCTCTTAAATATCTTGCACTCCTTCGTACATTTTGCTTAAAAAGTATATGTTTGACAAGATTACATATCTATCCAAAAAGATGTATTATATACTAGTATAGATATAAGTATTTAAAAAATAATACTTAATTTAAATGTATTTAGTTATAAAAATATGATTAGTAACTATAAATTTAAATATCTTTATATTATTATAAATAAAATAAAATTTGATGAAACGAATTAAATAATATCACATTATTAAATAATGTATCAAATGTGTATTAAATAATACAATAATTAGAAGAAGTTAATTAAATGGGGTAAAACTGAAACTATTATATAAAGCATTTGTACTCTATGTTTAAAATGTTGTATAAGTCTCTTACGCTTTGAATGAAATTACCATCTTATCATTGTAAGATGTATTATATAGTATTATAGATTATAGATATACACAACACAATATGAGTTGGGTCTTTTCAAACACAATATTTAATTGTACACGACACATGTTATGGAAACGATAAATATCACTTGTTTAGTGACATAACATGACATGATGAAATAAAAACAATTAACAATTAACAAACTAAAATAAAGATCAGCAAACTATGTAAAGATGAAAATTGGGTTGTGTAGTTGGGGTTAGCGGCTAGGGTTAAGAAAAGCCGAAAAGCACATGTTTTATTCTTTAAAAAAATTAAACATGTTTATGCGTGTGGTAAACATATTTTGCATATGTTTCACTTGTTTAGATGTGAATTTAATGTCTAAACGTGTCGACTAGTTTAAGGCACGAAACTTGTTAATTTCAAACCTAAACCTATTTAAGTATGTATCGCGTCGTGTTAACATGTCCATATTAAAAATTGTCAACCTTATTTAAAATAGAGTTTTTATTCTTAACTTCATTCGTCGATCCTTACGTGATTTGGAGTTCGGTAATATGTATTCAATGACTTTCTCCCTCTTGGTTTGTCGATTCCTTCAAACTCCCCATCTACCTTGGTTAGTTATTCAAAATCCCCATTGCTTCATTGATTCCAATTCTTTTTTTCCTTTCATATAGTAAGAAATTGGTTATAACTAGGTTTTTACCCGTCGCGGTTGCGGCGGCGTTTGCGGTGTGATCAAGTATAGATTACGATCAGCCAACTCGTTCCCCAACTAAATTTACGTGAAAACATAGAGTAACTTGAATTTTTACCAATGAATGAAAACGTGTTGTATTTCACCAACTATTTTCAAAACAAATTTATATCGAAACGTGGAGCAACTCAAAACGTACATAAAAACATGCGTATTGACGATGTATGCGATATACTAAGACATGATATGATTGGAATTAACATATATATAATATCATGTCATATTATTATATTACTAGCTTTAGTCAACTTATGGATTACACGGGTTAAATAAATAAAATATTAAATAGAATAAGAATTATTGATTATGAAACGATATACTAAGACATAATATGATTGGAATTACACGTAAGTAATAACTATAAGTAATAAAATAATAATATAAACTTTTTAATTTTTTTAAATTTTTCAAAGATAAATTAAATATTTTGTTTCAAGATAACGTTTTAGAAAATTTTCGTTTTTAAAATTCCCTTACTATAACTCCCTATTTTAATTATTTTTTTTTATAAAAAATTACTTTAAAAAACAATTTTAAAATATTATGTTATAACAGTTTGAATTTTTAGAAAAAATATATTTTTATAAAAAAAACTATTTCTATAGAAATAACATTAATAAAAAGATCTCTTTCTTAATTTATTTAAAAACTAATTATAATATAAAAATAAATAAATAATATTACTAATAATTAAAGTAGTTATTTAATAGGAGAGAGAAGCATGAAAAGTTTAATAAAAATATATGTGGTGCTGACGCGCGACACTCTCGTTTAACTTTTTATTAGAGTAGGAAGATTAATTATTAATTTAATTAAACTCAAAGAAAAAAAAGAGGTTTCGAACTGTAGACATGTGTTTCCGAATTAAAGGTTCCTACCAACTACTCTAAGTCTTCGTTTGAATCATATTATCAACTCTTGTTATTTATATCGTAAAAAAACTGATAATAAAAAACAATATAAATACGGTAGAAACTGAAATAGCGGATATATATATATATATATATATATATATATATATATATATATATATATATATATATATAGAGAGAGAGA
>BJCO01398208.1:0-14932 GCA_018326465.1 Flaveria floridana | reverse complement strand
TTGCTTCTTCGATTTGATTTGTTCTTGTATTCTGCAATCGGTCTGAATTGATTTATCACTGAATCAATTTTAACAACGCTGAATCGATTATCGGATCGATTTGTTGTTATCGGAATCGTTTTAACCCTTCTGAAACGATTTGTATGAATCGATTTGCTCCTGAATCGATTTAACAACACGGAATCGATTATCCTAATCGATTTGTTGTTCTCTGAATCGTTTTGGGTCTTCTGAAATGATTTTGGTTTTTCTGATTGCAGTTTCAAGAACAAATCACTGATTAGATTCGAGCCTTAGGCTCTGATACCAATTGTTGGCCCTTTCGGATCGTTAGGCTCTTGATTATGTTCTTGAATATGAATATGATACTTGAGAGAATATGAACAATATGTATGATTTGATTATGAATGTTGATGATGATACAATGTTACAGACTCTTGACAACTATTTATACCTATGTTGGTAGTTAATATGTTTACTTCTTGACATACTAAACCCCTATACGTACATACACTTTACATACTTAGACACTAAGTTAACTTTCTAATAATTACATAAATGACCCACTAGTTTAACTTATACTTAGACACTTCTATGTATGGATTAAGATAATTATACTTTCAACATTGTTGAAAATGACTGTTTTTTACATCTACGTCAAAGTTACTAGTTACTTATGCCGCATTTTGAGTTACTCAAAATAGAAAAAAATGGAAGCTAGATCAAAGTTGGTTACTTTTTATGCAATTTTCCTTACAAACAAAGCTATAAGGTACACGCATAGAGATGACAATATGTAACAGTTCTCTTGCTATATTGTATGATGACAACAGTCACAACACTCATAGTTTTGATGACAGAAAGAGTGTTAAGCTGTAAAATAGTCCAATATTTTAGTGTGCGGGTTTTTGTTTCGAAGAATACTCACTAGTCTTAAATCTTAACTTACTAGGCACGTTATTATAGTTTAATTATGATGGGGCAGCTAGGTATATCTAATTATCTCTGGTTATATACTTATATGTTTATCTTCCATTTGCAGGTGTCCACAGCGTATTGCTAGACGTGGTAACTACGGAGCTTTCCTAATGGATAAACTGCCTCTGGTAAAATCATTGGTTGAAAAATTGGCTAATAACCTCAATGTTCCCGTATCTTGCAAAATCCGAATTTTCCCAGATTTGCAAGACACTTTAAATTATGCAAAAATGTTGGAAGATGCAGGCTGTGCACTTCTTGCAGTACATGGACGCACCCGGGACGAAAAAGATGGGAAAAAGATTAGAGCAAATTGGAATGCAATACGGGCTGTAAAAAACGCTCTTCGAATACCAGTTCTTGCAAACGGGAATATACGTCACATGGATGACGTGAAACACTGCTTAGAAGAGACGGGTGTTGATGGAGTACTTTCAGCAGAGACCCTTCTTGAAAATCCAGCTCTGTTTGCTGGATTCAGGACAGTTGAATGGGTATCTGAAGGTGAAGATGGTATTCAAGATGGTAAACTGGATCAAGCTGATTTAGTTGTTGAATATCTGAAGCTTTGTGAAAAATATCCAGTGCCGTGGAGGATGATTCGCGCTCATCTTCACAAGATGTTAGGGGAATGGTTTAGGATTCATCCACACGTAAGAGATGATTTTAATGCACAATCCATACTCAGCTTCGAGTTCCTTTATGATATGGTCAATCGGTTAAGAGACCTTGGTGTTTCTAGGCCTCTTTATGTCAAGAACACTTGACCCGATCACCCGACCAAACCAGAAGGCGTACCTGCAGTAAAGGTCTGGTGTGATTTCAATGTTTTTACAGGTCTGATATCTACTTTTAGACTTATCAATACACATTTGGTATCATTTAAATACAAAATGCTTGTATTATGTTACAACTTACAACTACAAGGTAATTATTCTTGATGCAACTCTCATTGTATACCCAAGTACCACCACTAGGATGCAACTCTCATTGCAACTAAAATAGCGTTTCCTTTCGTTGATTCTTAATCTGGAACACGACTTCGTTATGAATTTACGATACCTCCACAAAACTCACCATGAAACCATAACTACTGGCCTATTGCCTCCACAAGCGGACTAGTTGGAGTGAGGAAGTTTGCCCCAACTGCAGGAACTCGTCTTCTTTTAAGCTAATTAAAAACATATTTTTAAATTCTGTAAATTATTTAAAAATTTCAAACCAAGTATTAATTAATAGAAAATTTTATTATATTTTAGTGTAATCTATCCCAAAATAAGCTAACGTGTGTATATAGTTAGTAGAATCTATTAAAAATTGTTTTAGAAAATAGTTATATGCATTTATTGGAGTTGGCTTGTAAACTTGATGTAAAGTACACATGTTAGTTTTTCTTGCTTTTTGTGTATATTTTATTTTATCTTTAATCAAAGCATTATGGCCTCACAGGCATATTGTTTGGCATTGCTATCAGATGTGGTGATCACTCTCCTCTTTTGTCGTTCTTACCCAATTTTCCCCACATGTTTATTTGTATTTTTGTAACAAGAAAAACAATATATGGGTAGCTGGACATGCTACATATCTACAACAATCATATACTCTTTTTGCTTCTCATCACAACATTCGATCACTCCATATCCTAACATATTCATCATGACATCACCAACCGAAGAAAACTACTACACTACGATAGAGCAACACAGCTGCTCCTGTATAGTTATGTCTCTCTCTTATTCATGTTAGACTTGTGTGTTCTCTTCCTTTAACATCGGACAAGCGCTACGAAAGATAGTTGAAGCGAAGATAGCCAAAGATAATCAATAGGTCAACAAAGAAAAAGAGTCTAGTTGAACATAAAAAGAAAAGAAAAACTAAAATAATCACATAATTCGATCATGTTATAAATATATGAAACACTTATTGTACCATTCATTATTAATATCACAACATTAACGCAACCTTATTATTTATGATTTGGTTTAACAAGTTTTAAATAAAATTTTAAGCCCAAACTTTAACTCTATTTTGAAAAACAAAGCCAGACCCAACTTAGTCCATCAAAACAATTCAGTGAACACTGTTCTATGGCTGTGCCGTGACCCTAGACGCTGAAGTTTCAATATTAATATATTATTAGTTTCTATTAAACGTTTTAGAATTACACGTCTGGTAAAAAAATTTTGAATGACAGATCTACCCTATTTCTACTCTTAAATTATACCAAATTAATTTACTTCATATCTGGGTTTGAATCAAAACCTCCCCTCTAAAAAGCAAAACATTTACCAAGTGAACTAGCCGCATATATCACACAAATCTTATTACATATCCCAAAAGTAAAAAGATAATTAAACTTAAACTGGTGTTCGATTCACACCATCAATCAAAGCAAAAAGGCAAACGAAAAGAGCTAACGCACTCTCCACTCTCCTTGCCACTACACTCAAAGTTCTTGTTTGGGATTGCTTTTGTTTTATTAATTTTGAAAAGTTAATAAGTTAAAAAAAATATGTCAATTTCAAAAGTACTTTTCAAACTGACTTTTCATAAAAAATAGTTTTTGAAAAATAACTTTTAAAAGCTACTTTTTAGTTAAATTTCATATTATACCTCTCTACTATCTTATATTACTCTCCTCATTTTTTAAAGTATGTCATTTATTATCATTTTACAACCTTTTAGTTTATAATGTAATCCAATCATTTTTTAAAAACTCTTGGAAGAATCATAAGCAACCCTAAACATGGCCAAACAATGTGCACCCCACCTAAACCCTTCCGCCACCGCCATCGCCATCACCACCACAACCCCCGTATCTCCCACTCCTCCTCACTGTCACCCTCCCACCCACAACCTCCACCACAAACCACCACTTCCCTTCAACGCTATTGCCTTCTTAAACTTCAAACAAAAAGCCGACACCTATAACCACCTACTCTACAACCTCAATGACCCACTACACTACTTCCAATAGCCAGGCGTCAAGTGCGACCAAGGTCGAGTCATCTGTATCATCCTCAATAGCTCCAACTTGACCGGAACCTTCGCTGGAGACACATGTCCCGCCTCCGTAACCTCCGTGTCCTTAGTCTCCGCCACAATTCCCTCTTCGGCTACTTTACCTCTCTACCAGCTTTCTATGGTGTCACTTATCGCACTTCACCGGCTCCAATTAGTTGATCTAGCTCGCAACAATCTGTCTAGTCCACTCAGTGACGGATCCAAGAATTTATTTCAATGAAGTCACTATTTTTTAATGTTTTAATTATATGGAAGTGAATATAAAAAATATCAGGTTGGTTTGGGTCATGTCAAGTTGGTCATATAATAAAATTAAGATTATAAAAAAATATTATTATTAAAATGTAAAAATCACACAATATAAAATCGATGGTCTCTGTGAATTGAAATGAAACATCCTATAGTTGTTCCCTATGAGTTTTCATGCTCTGAAAACATTAGCGTTACATATTCAACAAAAGCTTATTGAAAAAACTATTCTTCAATATAAAAAATCCAAGAATAATTCCTGTATTAATCACCCATTTGATTACGCAACTCTGTCTTCAAATGCTTTATTGAAAAATACCCTATAAAAAACTAACCAATTGATTATCGACAATTCCTTGAGTGATAAATCTTGAGTCTTGTTTTTCGATCGACAAACCTTCTTTTCAACCTCTTGAGTGTTAAATGCAATTTGCAACTCCAATTTGTTGGGTTTTTTAGGAGTGAGCTGATTTAATTTATTAACTCATGAGTTTATGAGCATTTAATGTGAGTAAGCTTATTTATTTATTTATTTAATTAATTAACTCACAGGCTTTTTTTCTTCAAATTTTGGTTTTATATGTTGTTTTTTTATGATAATAGAGTCACCATCTAAAAACACAATGATGTCACTTGTAAAACTGAAGTGTTGTTTAGTAATTTTGAATAATTAAGTGTTGAATCAATAAAAGGTCTGAATTATTAACACTGTGTTCCCGAGTTTGAGAAAAGAAAGGAAGTGAAAGGAAAAAAAATAGTTATGTTTCAGAGTTTTTTTTAATGAAAAAAATTAAAGAGTTGTTAGAATTTTTTATTCCTGAGTTTATTTAAAGAGGAAAAAAAAGGAACTTTCTATAATGAAAAAAATGGAAAGAAAGAAAAAGAAAGAAAAAAAATAGAAGAAAAATGAAAAGAAAGTGTTCCTTTTTTTTTCTTTCATTAAATGAACCATTTAGATTACTAAACTATTAAAAACTAGTATATCGTTTAATGTCTGACCAATTCAAATAATGTGCTAACCATGGAGCTAGATCTCTTAACCATTAAATATTCGGTTTCATAATCATTCAAAGATTTGCTGCCTAGATATGACGTTTCAGCGTACTTGTTGAGCGGTGGCCTCTGCCGGAGGTTCAAAACGCAGAGTCGCAAGGTCTGATTGCTTCTCCATCGTCGGTAAGGAGGCATAAGAGAGTTGGAGTAATCCTAGGGTTTACGATCGGAGTCCTAATCGTTATCTGTGTATTCATACGTGTCATCTACCATCGATATGGTATTGTGAAGATTAAATCTTCGTATTCAAAGTAAGATCCTACAGTTTCCGTTTTATACCGGTATCCACTCTTTATTTCAATCTTGCGTTTTAATGAGTCATAACTTGTACTTGTCTAAATCAAGGAGAATTGTGGTTTGACGATTTAGAAGACTGTGATCATTTTTGATAATAATGAAATATATACATTGTTCGATTCCCATTTCGTTGGGATTGAACCAAGTAATACAACGTATTGCTAATCTTCCCCAAATGAAATGAAAATAGTTACTAATTACAGAGAATATTCTACTAAAATGTTACAAATCAGTTATCCAGCTACCAAATTTTGGTTTTCTTTTGATCCTAACTATGATGCAATGTCTCCCTTTTTAAATTTATAACATGTATGCTTAACCTCAATGATCTCGATACCTCTTCACCATCAAGACTCTTAAGATTGCCTGTTCCAAGTAAAATCATAGATTAAGCTGTCAGTCCGTGTTTTTAAGGACATCAGTCTGATGGAAACCGAACATATTATGATAATTAAGGTTAAAGATGATGATACAATATTACAATATCACTTCAAGCAGATCTATTGATTTGTTTGATCATGTGGTATCCGTTTTGATCGATATTTTTTCTGGATTGAGATTTGTGAACTGGAAACAAGGAACATAAGGAAGAAAGGTAACCTTGAAGGCTGCACTTTACTTGAATCCAGCAAGTGAGGTAGATGCCAGCAAGGAGAAGACTCTAATGCTGGGGATGATCATGTGCTTTGATCAAGCCGGAGAGACAGATGTTGACCCTTCAACGTCTCATCTCTGTTTCTAACCTGATCGCTGGTTTTGATCAGGTGCGAGAGCTTCCATGGCTTCTGCCACTTCCACTTGAACTGTATCAGCCATTCATCATGACTTCGTCTCCACCTTGAGATTTTTCCCTTCTGTTCACCAAGTGGTAACTTTTTCATCGACACGTGGGCCATTGGTATCATCTGAACCAACCAAAAAAATTAGTAACTATACTGATGGAGGAAGGTTACACTGTTAGAAGATTAATGGAGAATAATGGAAAGTTAGGTATAAATGGGTAGCCGTTCTCGTGTTCTCAAGGCGCCTTTTCGATGACATGAGAATAAATTAGTAATCCAAATCTTAAGAAACAAAAGGTTCTACCTTTTGTGTTTGTTTAAGAACTACTTGGAGTGGCCTGTTGCAGATTCCAGCTTTACAATCAAGTTGCCTAGATTCTGGAAATGGCAATGGAGGTTCAATACCCATATCTGCAAAAATATCTGACGAAATTGGAGCCTTCCCCTGTCATGACTTCAATTATCAGAAAACAAGACAAGGAATTCGATTTGTTTAGCTCCAAAGCTAACAAGACGAATGAACAGGGTTTCCTACCTTTAGAGGAGCTGAGCCGATTGATCTCTTTGAAGGTGTCTTATCCCTTGCATTTTGCACCGCTCGTTCTTCAATGTCTTTCCACTTCCTTGATAGGGAACTTACTTTTGCATTTTGGATAGAGGTTGTTGGTGTTGAACTAGCACCTCTACTATCATTTTGTTGTGACTTATGTTCATCCTGTCGTGCTACTGTTTCCTTTGTTTCATATTCCTTTTCCAATGACCGGCGTCTGCTAACCCAAAAGTACCAACAGATTTGTATTTTGAAGTGAAAGAAAAATAGAACTCGAGAAATAATGGTAATGTATCTTTACCTTGCCTCAATAGCAATACTGAATAAGTGCTGAAGCAAATCCTTTGCATCTCCCAGTGAGTGTAATGCCTTCCATCGTCCAGCAGAGTTATGATCATGGCCCCGCCCGGCCTCTTGAATCTGTGATGACAGCTTAGTAAGGGCAGCCGAAGATGATTTAACCTTGCTTTCCAGTGAAACAATCCTAACTGCTCGTGTGTTCGGTGACAAGGAACGCCCTCTTACACCAAAACCATATTTTGACACTCAGCATGCAATTTACCTCTGAGACATTCGGGCAAGAAATTTAGGTAACAAATTTTATATATACCTCTGCGGCGTGGCTCGACCATGAGAAGAAGGTCTATCCTGTTGTTTCAGAAAGCTCAAGTCTTCTTTAAGTTTCGCATGCCTGGATATGTAAGAGTGAAATTTAATATGAGAATTGGAAAGGGTAAGAATTATTGAACTTAACTGTAGGGTAAATAGCAATTAGTATACACACCTCAGAGTTTGCTTTTCATGGTCGATGCGGAGTTTATACACATGCATTACTTTGTCAAGTTCATTATCAAGCCATCTCTTCAAAGTTTTGATCTATAAGTGAAATATAATTAACACTTCTGTTAAAGGAGATACAATATGAGCAGAAATAGAAGGTTTACGGTTTACCTGCCCGGATCGATTTTGTCCTCTTGGTTGAACTGGAAGAAAAAGAGGGAGATAATGAAGTTAAAACGAGTAGGAAAAGGTTGCGTACAAAAGTTCCATTGGATATTATTATTTACCAATAGTTTCACGCCTTGCGGGAGCCTTGTGCGATTTAAGCAGTTCTTTCAGCTTTTTGGTTACTCTTTCAGCTTCTTCTGTTTTCTTTTGAAGAGCCTGTAATGAAAGGATGTGAAGACTGGATTTCATAAGGTATATAAACAATCCATATGATGAAAGATATCTTGAAACAAGATTAGAGGTCTTAGGCTCTTAGCCATATTGACATAAACACAAGGATAAGTGGACAAATAAACCATCTTTATAACTTCATTTTTGAAAGAAAGTTCAATTTCAAATCTGATGCAAGCTTGGTTTTAAAAAGCTCAAGAAGTCCCAAGGCATTTAGGTCCTGAAAGCTGAGGCGCGAGGCATTGTTCCATGTACAACCAAAAGGTGCATCTTTCTCTTTATTTCGCTCTCTCTCTCACACACACAAAATAGTCGTTTTACATAGCCTGATACACCCTAATTATGTTCGAACAATTATGTTTGAACCACATGTGCAAGAAGCGCCACATCTGGTGTTTTCCTATCGCCTTAGTTGCGCCTAAAACATACTTTTTTAAAACCAAGGATGCATTCACCAGATGTGGATTCTTAGATGACATTTAAGGTGGAAAAAGACCAATTTAAAATTAATATCCTTTCCTGTGTTTGGCGTTGGCATAGAGCCTGCATTTTTTGCAATTCAACTTCAGTCTTCCTGCTATCCTTCTTTAGCTGTTTAAACAAACAAAAAATGACTTTGAAATATCTTGATAAGCCCCGATGCCCAACTATTGCATACACATGATCTCAAAATCACTCACCTGCAGCGTTTGCTTCTCATGATCTGCCTTCCATTTCCGATATTGCTCCTCATCATTTTTCACCTTTTGTTGTAGCTGTACCTGTTATACAAAAAAATTCAACTAAACACTCTGAGAACTTCATGAAATTGTACGTGACATTTTTCAAAATTACCTTTTGTGACTTGATACTGCGCAACTCATCTTGTAATCGTTTCTTTGCATCATGACATTTTTGCTTTATAAGTTCAATCTCATGTTCGTATTTTGCCTCCAAATCTGAAATCTGTATAGAGGTTTGATTAACATTTTAGAAGATGGTTAAAAAGAGGTCGAGGACAGCAAGATAATGTGGATCACAATCACCTGCCTCAGTTGCTTCAGGATTCTGAACACTCATGGTTTGCACCTTTGTTGTGGACTCACTCAGAGCTTTAGCTTCAAGACGTGCGATTTCATCTTGCAACCCATCTCTTTCCAGCTGCAGTGATCTTTTTTCTTCCTCAAGTGCTTTGATTTTCTTTCTAGATTGTTGCTGGAGTGCTTCCACTTCAAGAGATCGAAAGAGCTTCATCTCAGACTGCAAATAAGCCAGTAAAAACAGCTTTTATACATTGGATTTCATATGGGATACACAAAGGGCATCCGAATGAAAACATGAATCAGTAGGAAAATCTAGTGAGCCCAGATAGTCACAGTATTATCTTAGAGAAATAGCAGATTATGATAACCATAAGTTCATAATCATATGAGGAAGTTTGACAAGGGCACCTCCTTCTGCTCCAAACATTTGTCCAACTCTTTGTGCATTCTTTTCTGTTGCGGTTCATCCTCCTGCTTTATCGTCATATCATCAGGCTCTTTTAAAACGCTGCCTGCAATACTACCAGCTTATTTTTGAAAAAAAAAAAAGCTTCATGATGCACCGTGATAATTCTGTGGAAGTATTCTTGTCTACATAGACTGTTGCTGGAAACTTACTTGCAACAGATTCATCGAGGGAGGTCGTGCATTGTGAGCCTCTTGTATCTTCCTGATAATCAAATAGTAATCTATCAACCCTGTTGGTTCAGTAACACGATTCCTTATGTATGAAGGTGATCTAGTCATTTATAGGCATGGACACCAAGAATGTCTGCAGGTTCTCAATAGATTTTAAATGAAAGGATAAATGAGCATACGTAAGCATCTGTGTCACAGAGATCCACAACACCACCTTTGCTGTGATACTCACGCATCTTTTGAACAAGTTCCGAGTTAGTAACCTCCAGAAAAGCACATTTCTTGCGATATTCATGCATCTTTTGTACAAGTTCCGAGTTAGTAACCTCCACAGAAGCACATTTGCTGCGATGTTCATGAATCTTTTCAACAAGTTCTGAGTTGGTAGCCTCTAGCAAGTCAATCTTTCTCTTAAGATCCTACAAGCAAGTATGCACTTTATCATACTCCTTTTTAGCTTCTAACTGGGAGATTACTAGTACGCCCAAACACTTTACACATATGATACCTGCACTTCAACAATTTCAGCTTCCTTTCTGTGAGAAAGTTCTGCCTGCAACAATCTTAACTGCTGTCTCAACTTGTGTGTGTCAGCAGGAAATACTTCTTTTTGAACCTGCAAACACGGAAACAGCTTCCATTAAGCATGTGATCAAAAGCAAAATCATGCATGTTGAAAAATAAATGTTTTTTGAGTATAGAGTGAACTTACTGAAGCTTTATTCTGAATGTTGCGAGCACGATTAGCATACTTGAGAGTATTAAGAGTCTCCTCGGCGTTATAATCAGCAGGGCTGACACAAGCTAAAAGTAAATCGCACGCGGTAATGTAAAAAGTATCAGCACTTTTTTGATCATGGAATGGGGATGAGAACATATTAGAGGTAGTAATATACCTATCATAACAGTTTTGCAGTTCCCACCAAGTGAAGCCTGTTGAATGCATGAACAACTCACATGATGCATACATATAGTTTAAATAATTTTCCAGAGGCAGATGTTATAAAAATTATTGTGCAAACCTGCAATAATCGAGTAAGTTTACTGTCCCGATAAGGTATATGCAGCCCCTCTCTCCGTTTTTTCTCATCACCTAATGCACTTATGACATTCCCAAGTGCAAGAAGCCCCTTATTGATCTGAATACCTGTACCATTAGAAGATGAAACCAAGAGAGACATCTGCTATAGTCATCAATAAGAGGTCCAAAGTAATCAGCGAAAAGTCGATGATACATTATCATTAGTTAACACTCTCGCTGACCTTCTTTCAAACGAACCCCTTCGGAGCCTGCTCTCTTAGCTCTCTCAGATCCAGCAAGGTCTACCAAATGCAGTTTTGCACATCTGTATTCCTCTGACATAATAAGTTCCTTAGAACTGCTTCCATTTTTGTTTTTATCCTTCTGCTCTAAAATTATGGTGAAGATCGCGTGGGATCGACTGTTACAAACACGAAGTTCATTGATTTGCTGTAGAGTAACTAACATAACTGAATTTTGTTACCTTGATTGATTGTTCATATCTGTTGATGCTACTGATCGGTTCAAACATCCTTGCTCAAGGCAAGCTGCCATTTCTTTCTGTGTGCTAACACTAACTTCCGTTGATCCACTTAGGCTTAAAGCTCCGTCTGATGCTTTGCGGATTTGTAATGGTTGCTTTCCAGGAACCGCGGTCTCAGGATTTCCATCGCGGGTTTCTAGTCTTTCGATAATACCCGAATCCAGTAAGTCCCTCACTTCTTCTTTTAGAATCTTATAATTCAAAACCTCTAGTTAAAACTTAAAACCAGTTGTAGACATAAACATTTGGAAGAAGAGAAATCCCAAATACTTTTGATGTTAAGAATACCAACAGTAAGACCTAAAAAGCTTATATATGATCAAGTATTGATAATGTTATCAAGTTATTGTGTTTTGGGCTTGTTAGAAATTGTTGCCCTAATTGACTTTATGGTCATATATATGTAAAATAGAAAGTGACCTCAATGAAGGAAACATGCAATTGGAATTCATATTGATTTTTCAATGTCTCAATCTTGTTAAATATCATGTTCATAACTTGAAACATAAGTCCGATGTGGGAACTTTCTTTAGGGGAAGTACCCATTGTGTATGTCTTGCCTGAACCTGTCTGCAAACAATTCTCATGTCATCTTCAAGAAAACAAAAAAAAAAAAAAAAAAAAAAAAAAAAACAAAAAAAGCAAGTCTCTGTACCTATGCCAGAATGTTTATAGCAACAAAATTACCTGACCATACGCGATAACTGTACTGTTGTACCCTTGAAACAACGCGTCTAACAGAGGAACCACACACTCCCCAAACATATTTTTCGACGGTGACCCCCCTCCTCCATACACATGATCATATATAAACGAATGAGAACCCATTAGCACCTGCACTCGACAACCAAATTGATCATGGATGCAGCAACAACAACAACATCACGAATCATTCATAAATCATACATAAATCAATCTAATTAGACAATATTTTCCTCAATGATCATACACCTCCTAAACAAAGGTTCAAGATCAGCCTAAAATTATTGATCCTGATTATCTGCTAGATATAATTATGTACCCGAGCGGTCCCGGGAACGACGTCTAAACATTCTTGGCCGCTGTTCAGCCGCTCGTGGCGGAGGAGAGGGCGGATATGCACGGCGACCTTCACGTTGCAATTCTCCGGCGAGATCTCCATTGGGATGATTGTTTTGTATGGAGAGAAACAGAATAAGAATAAAGGGGAATTTCATATCATGGATGAATTTGGCGGGTGTGTTGTTTGTTAATGCATGGGGAAAAAATGCAGGTGAAAAGGGTAGATAAGTCATTTTGGATACAAGGTGTTTTACCATTTACATGAGTGTAAATTGAAGTAATGTTACATTTTAGTTTTGTTTTTCTACCAAACCTCTTATATAATTTAAAGACCATATTCAAAACTTTAGTACAACAGTTTTCTTCTTTACTTATGTATATTTTGTTGATTTTTGTTTATATTTTTAGCTCTTTAAAATATTGGCGAATATGTAAACTTCAGCAGTTAATTAGTTTACATACAGCTTCACAATATGAATATACAAATAAATTTATAGTACTTCAGATGCGAATTTGTGAAATGATATTAATTTGAATACATGTTACACAACAGAAACTTACATTGATTATTTCACATCCTAATAACCATACAAGTCTACATAACAACAATTTCTATATTTTCTAGGACTACATCACAACTTCTACCATGTGGGATTTAAACATCTAATTGTTTTATAATACGACACGTCACTTATCATCAAGATGGGTAAATTATATGTGATAAGTAATTATTCATCCATACAAATTGAATGGTCAATTATTTAAGAATAAATTATAAACAATTATATGGAAAATAACTCATAACAACTATATTAGTTATTTTCTCGTTAAATAAACAATGTAACTAGAATAAATAGTCATTTTGTCCAGACAAATAAAACATATCGATACTAAGGTATTTACTAGTATTCTTCAAGTTAGAATTGATATAAATATGTTATACACGATGATTTTTGTTGGGTTAAGGAGCATTAACTAATTGGTTACACGATGAAGTGTTTTGGATAAAAACACCACATACACTTTTTATTTAACAATAATGTTTTTACATCTATATAACGCCTACTTTATATTTGTAAAATTTAAGTTCACACAAACTTTATGAAGTGCAAACACAATACCACTAGTACAACAAGATCATAGGTGAAATAGTCATATACAATTATATAATTATTATACTTCTAGACTTCTAGTTATATATAATTTAGGGCCGAGAGTAGAAGAACAAGTTGGGCCACTTGGTTTCACTTCAATGGTTAATTCCATAATAAGCTGTGGCTTAATGGGCCACATGATTCAGCCTACGCAAAAATAAGTTGGAGCTTAATGGGCCACTTATAGCTTTTAACATTATATGTTAGGTATAAAGGTGTAATATTAAATCAATAATTGTATTATAAACCTGATTTGACGGTTTTAAAAAGTATCTTAAACAGTTAAACACAACCATTTGTTTATTTGAACCATGTACCACAAACAATGGACCAACGTCCTTTATCAAATCAGAACCCTGTCATAAAATTAGGTTTTTGTCCTTATGATTGATCACCATGATTGTTGATTCTAATATATTCATCAACTTGATTCTGTAGCAGATAAATGAAACCAAAATATATGAAAGAAATTTGTATTGAGTAGAAAACATGTTAAAGTTATATGAATTTATTTTTATCAATTCTTTAAAACTCTTATCAATTTTTATATAGTTATATGCTTTTTTTAAATGACAAAGCAAAAGCAATTTATGAATCTCTTTTTTAATTGTATCTTTATATTTAAAGAAAACAATACTTCTTCTAAATGTTCATTACAACGATGCTATAACCAAGTTTTCATATTTTAATTAGATTATAAGTTTTAACATGTTTTTTAGCATGTTTTTCTTTTTGTTTCAATTAGAAACTATTTTTTTTCTTATTATTATGATAATGTGAAACGATGACATGAATTTTTGGTATTTTTTATTTTTATTATAATTAACATGTTTTTTTAATTTTATAATATAATTTCATATATTAAAAATTTCAACCCCACGTCTTGTTCTCCATTACTTTCTTGAAATAAGAAAATTCGATGATAACTTGATTTGATAATTTAGTGGTTCAATTTGTAAAATTATAAATGAGTGATTAAATTAGAGCACGTTTTAAACTTGATTACTATTTTATGATATTCTCCCCTATAATTACAATGGCTAGTCTATTTTTGGTGTCATATGATAATGAACTTTGGCATTACGACGGAGCATCGATATACAACAGTGCATCCAAAACCAATTGTGATTAAGGGGCTGTTTGATTGCGCTGACTGAGTAAGATCTGACTGAGTCAGAAGCTGACCCAGTAAGAAGTTCTGACTGAGTGTGCATCTGACTGAAACTTGGCTGTTTGATTATGTATCTGACTGACTCTGCTGAATGAAAAAAAATAACCTCTATATACACTTCTGTTAAATTTCTCTGTTAAATTTCTCTGTTGTTGTTGTTGTTATTATTATTATTATTATTATTATTATTATTATTATTATTATTATTATTATTATTATTATTATTAT
>BJCO01398195.1:0-28091 GCA_018326465.1 Flaveria floridana | reverse complement strand
TAGGGCTCTCGGATGTGCCATGTGCCATCGTCATCAAGCAAAATATGAAAAGAATCGATGTCACGGTCACGTAGACGCCACCAAAGGCGGTCAACGGACCACCGGCGGCGTCGAAATGGACAGATCTAAGCCGATCCCAACATGCACCACCGTCCATGGAGGCGGCGATACATGGGTCCATCAGAGCCGTCACCGATACACAAAACCACCAAGCACCCGCCGACATGGACTTCTGGTGGCAAGCAGACGGGCGAGGGGATTCAACCGGCGAACACCACTGATAGATCGACGACGGAGAAAGAGACGAACGACAGGGCGGCGTTGGCAATAACACCACCTGGTTGCAAGTGCGGAGGCCGACGCCGCCTTGACGGAAACGAACAGTCAGCACCACCACCAAAGCCAGAAAACCCATCTGAAACGGGCGGCGTTGGCGATAGCACCACCCGGTGGCTGGTGCGGAAGCTGAGACCCACCTTGGCGGAAACGAACGGCCACGACGACCACCACAACCAGAAAACCCACCCCAACGAACACCAACAAACCAACACCGCCACCAGCTAACATCTGATGATGTTTAAAGGCCAGGCACGATTATCGAGGATGAACAAAATACCCATATTGCCCTCGGGTTACTGTTCATCAGACTCCTTTTTTCATAATAGGGGAATAATACTAATTATTACTAAAATAAGAGAACATTGTAATAAAAAATAGCCTAATAAAGGTGAAAAAAAAAACTGCTAGACTATTTGAAACTGACTAGTTAAATGTTAAAATCAAGGTGAGCTTGAGCTTGAAGCTAATTAAAAGAGCTTTAAGTTTTTATTGAAACTCAATTAGAAAACAAATCTGAGCTCGGGTTTCACATCTCGAGTTTGATTAAACTTCTGAGGCTATTAACTATATATAATATTTATTTAAGAGATTAAATATATATATACATATAAATTATTGCAGATAAAAGTAATATAAAGATAACTAAATATTATATTTAATGTCATACATAAAAATAATTAATAGATAATAAATAAGTTATTAATAGATAAATAATAATTAATAGATAATAAATAAGTCAAGATCAACCTTAAAAATCAAACAAAGTTAAGCTGAGGTCACCCTTAGGCAAGCCTGGGAATGACTAGTTTAGGGGGAAATTTATTTATTAGATAACACATTAGATAACACGTATACCAAGCTCGACCTTAAAAAACAAACAAATCATAATTAGCCTAGATCAAGCTTAGGCGGGCTCAAGCACGACTCATTTTAGACAGAAATTATCAAGTCGTCTTTACACGACATGTTTTTGACTTGTACAGAGATCATGAGATGTTTAAACCCAAGCCTACTTTGACCCTGCTTAAACATAAATAGTTAAGACCATGCTTAATGGTTTCGTCGATTCACACTTCAAACAAAGAATAAAATGTGTGGCGACACAAAGAAAGTGGCACGACTCCACCACTAAAGATAGTCTAACCGAAAACAAAACCGGATAGAAAAATATCTCATTGCATACATATACTTTTTTACCAAAGTTAAAACAACAAAGGTAGCAAGCCGATCTTTACTCTTTATAGAAATATAAACTAGGTAGTTTTTTTCTACTAAATCATGGTGAAACCTAACACTAGATGTTCTTTCGACTGTTGTTCTGTAACAAAAAAACAAAGAAGTAACAGTTTCCGCATGTAGTCCCAACACGGCCACATCCAAGAAACCTTGATCACATGCTGGGACCGAACTTACATCCTTCCTGCCTGACCACTTCCATTGTAGCTTGCAGTTGGATGTTCATTTCAGGAAACCTGGTCATCGCAAATTTTCTGCTGACAGGCAATATTTTCAAGAATTAACGTTAAGTAATTGGTTTCTAGTAAATATTTTGGGAAAAATATATTATATAGTAATCAAGTTTTATAATCGTTTTACTTAGATAGGTTAACCGATAACAAAAATGAAACAATGGTCAGACTCGATTAAGATTTAATGATTTTCACCGTTTTGTTCCCAGACCCTACTTTTGAGTGGGACTTACTGGGTATGTTTGTTTGTTTGTTTATTTGATTTTCACCGTTTTGTGTTAACTTACTAAATCTGTTCGTAACATAATGTTTCAAAATATATTTGTTTTAAGTGTAAGTAGTAATTTCTATTTGGATTGTGTTTCATCTCTAACAGATCAAACACGTAAAATCAACAAAATTGGTTTAAGCAAAAACTGGTTGAATGGGCTAAACATATAGAAAATCACTTAAGTGTATGATTCTCAGAATCAGTATACTAAAAAGATAATTACTGAAATAAAAAAAATCATAATCATACACGACACAAACTATTTATAAATTAAAAAAAAAAGAGTTGCCAGCCCAACCCACACAAAGAATTACCCATTTTGACCTGTTAACCAACCCAAATAACCCCCCTCCCCCCCCTGCGTGTGCTGCTTATGCTTTTATAAAGAAGTGTCAACTGGGAGCAGACATACCTGCAAAAGTTCTGTCATTCTCCCGGCACCACCATGCATCGCACCTCCGAATAGCACATGCGGTTGGAAATTTTGGACCATGTGTCGAGTTTGCAGTGGTTCAACAAAAAGAGGCTCATTCATATCACCAATATCTGGTTCTCTTTTCACAACTCGATACTGGACCTCACTTGATTTTACAGCTTTACCCCCTTCTGAATGTTTTAAAAAAGCACTCTCATTTCCAGACCGAGAGGGTGTAACCATAAACTGTGAGCTAGTTAGAGAATCAGGCGCTGGACTTGTTGGCCTGTTTGGTGGGTAAACAGCCAATGGCAGAACTGAGTGCATAGGCTTGCCTTGTGAGGCCCGCAAATGAGGCGCGGGTTTGTTGATAGATAAACCGTTTGATAGGTTAATTGGTTGAAGAACAACAGGGACCACGGTGCCTCTTGCACCAACCTGTGGGACTGAGGGAGGTAACACATAGTCGGTCTTAGGTCCTGAGTTTGTAACCACAGGGTCTGACCCGTTTCCAACATAAGTAACAAGCTGCATATTATTCTCTTTTGATCTTCGTTTACGTCTACGTTTTGGCTGGAGACCTGTTGGAAACGGAATTTCTGTTCGTTTGATCATTTCAGCATGAGGTGCCACGTCATTTTCAGGTGTCACTGGTGCAGTATGACCCGACTTGAAAACAGCACCTGTTAGTGTCATATTTGAGTTCCCAATCCTAACTGCGAGTAGGTAACCCGCATCAAAAGTTGCCTGAACAACACCGGTTACAGTCTGCCCAACCATAACTTCAGTTGGATCGTTAATTGGGTCAACCCGAGGCAGTCGTATAAAACCTGGCGGCACGCTAGTAGTCGCTTGAGAATGTGCTCTTTTGTCCCGTCTTTCACTTGGATCCTTTCGTGGGCGACCACGTTTTCGCTTTTCAGGACCAATTAGTGTGTCATCGGCCATCGCTTCTTGCTTCGCTTGATCCATTTTCAGCAGCTATGAAAATAAATGTGATTTTTCCTTTATAAAACTCTGAAGCTTTCTGTATATAAATGACCAAAATCATAACCATACGAATTTCAAATTTTAATATCCAATTTCCATAAATAAAATGCTAAAGCACGAGTTAATATGAGTATCAAAGAAACAAATAATCTGACAATTGATCATAAATATAGATGCAAAATAAAAATATAAAACAGTTTGGACATTCTATAATTGCAAAACTAGTCAATATTAAAAAATGATCAAAGTAATGCGTTATATCATTTAGAACCTTTAATATAATTAGTTAACAAATAACAATGATTCAGAACATATTTGTAAAAAATTTTACTTCCTATAATGAGAATAAGCAGATACCTCCATAGATTTACATAAATGTAAATTAAGTTTAGTGATACTTGAATTGTTTTACATATGTGTATATTAGACATGAATATTAAACTATGTAAAGCAGCTACATATCATTAGCGTTAATTTACATGTATGTAACTCAATGGTTTGTAATTTACATTTATGTGAATCAGTGGTTCTTTTGGTTCTGTAATTAAAAGTGGTTCTATAATTAAAAGTGGTTTTGCAAAAATCTTAACCCTACCTCCACGAATAGGACTATAATATAGAATCAGTTAATTGATCCGAATTGTAAGATTTAAGGATCAACTTTGCATATCAGCTTCCAGATGTATAGACCAAATTGCATGTATGGTGTGAACTATGATCAATTTATAAGAATTAGACTAATAGCTCTTAAGTCTCTACACGGTGTTGTACCTTTGAGTCCTTTCACCGTCTCTTATCTCTGATCATTTTTTTGTATATGGATTGAATATACCACGGCAATTAATTGAATATCATTTGTTAATTATAAAAGCTGGTAGGATGACATTCATTTAGAAGGATGGTCCAAAAACGAAGTATGGTGAGGATCACAATGTATGTCTTAAAGATATAGATATGGTTGTTAAATTATCATCATTATAATGCACATGTCCTTTTATGTGATACAAAAGAAGTCAGTTTCACGACGGGCGACGGATATGGAAAGGTACCGCCAAAATTGTAAACTATATTTTTTTATATATACTTGATTGTTCATCAGAAAGAGAGATATGATTTCCAAAGCCACAGGATACCATACTTCTATTTAATGATCCATGTGTGAGATTTACTCATAGTAAATTAGACTTGTTTCTTTACACTGCTCAATGAATAAGACCAGTAATGGTCATTATCTTGATTTGATTAGTGATTACACTTCTTATTTGCAACAAAATAGAAATATAATAGCGTAATTCTAATCATTACCTTACATTGGATAATTAATGAAAGAGATAAAGGGCTCGTGCATATAGAGGGAACCATAATAAACGGTTTCCGCTGATATTAGCTATTGATCAGAAGTGTTTCATTAATTATCATGCACGTCATGTACTTTCGTATGAAGCAGAACGAACACAAAGACAAATTATT
Organism: Flaveria floridana; assembly: GCA_018326465.1. NCBI lineage: Eukaryota > Viridiplantae > Streptophyta > Magnoliopsida > Asterales > Asteraceae > Flaveria > Flaveria floridana. The sequence goes on along the minus strand of BJCO01398195.1, from coordinate 23,137 downwards.
ATTATTATTGATCATTTTTACGTTTCAAGTGTTGTAATAAATCATTACTATAGAGCTTACATTGAGTTGATGTTTTGTTTTCTATTCATTAACGGATGAGACCATCATATTCAAGTTTACATATGTAGTTACTTTTCCGTTAAATGCATAAAATTTAACTTTCTTCAATCAAGAACATGATCCAAGAAATTTTTGATCATGCTACCATGAATTAACTTATTCGTGATTGGGTGCCACTCTCCTTTTATTTCACTTATGCGTATCCATTGAGATGGTTAAATGCCATGTATGAACGTCATATGAAGTCATTTTCGATATAATACTCAATTTATTTGAGGGCCTTTTAAATTAAATCAAAATTCATGGTTCGCTTATTATTCACCAACAGAAAAATTCTTTGATGTCCAATTTATGATGGAGATATTGTGTATATGGTGTTCTTCCTTGTTTCTCTCAAACTTAGACAAGAGAAAACTACACAGGTGTGTAGTCTAATAGGACATTAACTCGTTAAGAGTAATTGGTAAGGTATGCTAATACAATGATCAACAAAAGATAGTTACACAACCTTATATGTAAGCCCTTATTAGTTAATTATCATAACCTAATAATTAAACTAGTTTATCCAACGGTCACAAGGCCACATAATTAAATGAATGCCAACAACAATATTGAAAAATGTCTGGTTACAAGAATCACTGGATTTGTTCTATGTTGCAGCTTGCTCTTAGATAATTACCTTATCGCTTATTTATGATAAACACCTATAAATTATTGAGATAAAAACAGAACAAAAACCCAAAGAACACAACAATGACAACATAATCTAGATGTCTAACACACAATCACTTCAAACAGTGATGAATTATAAACAAACACACATTTTAAGGTATAATCATGGCGTAAGATGCAAAATATCACATATTGTAGCATAATCATCGACTGAAAACGAAATTTGCCCTCACCTAACGTAAAATTATGGTTAATCGGCCCTCCATCATGCTACAGATCATGCATCTGTGCATCAATCTGAAAATGACACGGATAATCATGTAAGTAAACGCATAACTAGCAAAAATGATCATCTAAATACAGGATCGTGAGTTTTTGATATACATTGTACGTATATATGTTGAAATATATCGATATGAACTAGAATTTCAAGCGTACCTTAAGGAATTTGTAGGATCGGAGGAGAAATTGACACGGTGATTTGAAACCCTAGATTTTCTGTGTTGATAATGAGGATCCTGAGAGGGTGAATCGGAGCTAAATATGGTGATTAATTACGAAAAATATGTGCAATTAATGCTTCTAATTTTGGCATGACAATTTTTAGTCTGAAATTGCACTTGTCTCCTAACAAAATATTCATGGTAACCACCACGAGTTACGGCGGCATCATAAGCAACGGGTGTAGTATACACTATAAGTTGAATAATTTAAATTTTATCGGCGAACAAAAGTTTATTATATTTGACTTCATTCGTTTTCAAACAAATTTAAGTCGAAACGCATATCATTTTAAAACATACATAAGAGCAAGTTTTTGCGGCGGCGGCATCTCTGACGTGACAAAGTGTAGACCATAATCACACCGACTCATTTCTGAACTAAATTTACGTGAAAAATAGAGTAGCTCGGATTATACTCATCGAATCAAAACATATTATATTTAAGCCGACTCGTTTTCAAATAAAATTTACATTAAAACATTCACTGTCTCAATACATGGGGTTCAAGAATTTTATTTATGTCATTTTCCTAATCACTCCATGGGCTATTTGAAAAGCGCGAAAAGATAGATGGGCAAAAAATACTGAGAAATACCTGATGGAGATTTTGAGTGTCATCAAATCTCTATCATTTCTTTGGCAAAAAATAATAATAATATTTGTTTATTAAATTATATAATAATAATTAAATAATGTTATTATTTGTTTATTGAATTCATACCCTATATTAATTCATGCAAGATGAAACAGTAATAATAATAATAATTAAATAATAATAATATTTGTTTATTAAATTATATAATAATATTTGTTTATTAAATTATATAATAATAATTAAATAATCTTAATATTTGTTTATTGAATTCAAATTTTAACTGGTCAATTTTTTACATGTTACTTTGTCCCTCTTAATTTTCTTAAGTTTCTGGTTTACCGAGAAAAATTTTATTAGAAAAACCTAATTTCTTACATTCGTACTTTTAGGTATGAGTTGGGTTAAATATAAAACGTTTTCCGTGCATGTTTTTATATACGCTTTTGAGATGATTTGCATTTTGGCGTTCATTCAAAAAACGAGTCAGGTCAAATATAAAACGTTTTCATTTGACAATATAAACCCGAATAACTCTACGTTCCAACGTAAATTTAAATATTTATTTACTGAATTATAATTGTTTATTGAATTCAAAATGTAACTGGTCAAATCTGACATGTTACTTTGTCCCTCTTGACTTTCTAAAGTTCCAGGTTTACCGAGTATAATTTTATTAAAAAGAAACTAATTTATTACGTTCGTACTTTTAGGTACGTGTCAGTACGAGTCGGGTCAAATATAAACATTTTCCGTGCATGTTTTTATATACGTTTTGAGATGATCTACATTCTGGCGTTTATTCAGAAAATGAGTCAGGTGAAATATAAAACGTTTTCATTTGACGATATAAAATCCGAATAACTTTACATTTCAACGTAAATTTAGTTTGGGAACAAGTCGGGACGATGGTATTGTAAGTGCTTTTATGTGTACGATTTGACTTGGTCTACGTTTCAACATAATTTTGTTTGGAAAAAAGCGGGTCAATTATAATATATGTTGTTCAATTGTATAAGTTCAAATTACTTTACAGTTCAACATAAAATTAGTTTGGAGACAAATCAGGTCGGTTGTTAGTATATATTTCACCACACCAAGTTATGATAGAGTGCGGTTTTTTATGGCGGAGCGCACTTTGGGTGTTTATGATGTACTGATGGTCACTTTACCAAAGAGTTAGTGTTACAGTTTTAGGGCAATCAACAACCGTATGACGTGTTTTTTGTGTAGTTATTGAAGCGCTATAGTTTTACGCTCGAATGTCCGTTGTTGCGACCATGGGCGAAGGATCATTGGGGCCGCAGGGGGGGGGGGCTCTATTTTTTCATTAGTTTGTTAAAATTTAGTCCGGTGATGTTAACTTTTGGTCTGATTGTGTTATTAGTTACATAAATAACGAGTTCGCCCCCCGTAAAAACATATTTTCGCCCCCGCCCCTCTTCCTAAAGTGTTCAAGCTCCTTCACTGATTGCGACATGTTGTATTCATCTTTTGATATTTGAGATTGTAGTAGAATTGCTCGCGCAACGCACGGGTTAGAAGAACCTAGTTTATCTTAAAATATTATTAATTAAATTAATATATATTTTATTTATTTAATCGTATAATAGTTGTTGTAACCTCTAAGAAACAAAAAGTAGTTTTACATAACACGATGGATTCGGGCTCCGGGTCATTTCAGACCCAAATATTGCTTATTACAAAGGATTCCCACACTAAAAGTCTAAAACTAGGTCGTTTAACGTAAAGCGTGAGGTTAATCAGGGGCTACACCACTAGTCATCCGATCACCTTTAAAACCCTCAACCACTAACGCCGCCGTATCACATTCTCCACCACCGTAGCTTCAGTTTCATCGGAATTATCGTGTTGCAGATGTATGAAACTTCAATTCACTCGTAATCTAACCCTATCGTTAGATTATTGCAGAATCATCTCCCGTTCATTTGCATCAATTCGGTCCCTTCCGGCTGATCATCATCCGGTTAAACTTCGTCGGAAGACTTGTGTTTTAGGTCGGTGTGATCAATCGACTGTTGCTTCGGTGGTAGATTGTCCATACGTGAAGACCATGGGTTCGCAATCGGCGGTGGAGGTGGAGTGGCCGGCGAACAAAGTTAGGGATTCGTTTATAAAGTTTTTTGAAGAGAGGAATCATGTTTATTGGAAATCGAGTCCGGTTGTTCCAGTCAATGATCCAACTCTTCTCTTTGCCAATGCTGGTTTGTTAATCGTTAACTGTTAACTGTTAACTGTTAATTATCAATTGTTAATTAGTTGTTACTATATTCTCACTGAATTGCATGCAGTATGATTGAATTTGCGTATTTTGGGGTAATGTTATGGTATCTGTATTCGTAGAATTATAGTTTACGAATTATTCAGTGGAGTTCATGAGCTGGTGTTGTGATTTGAAGGTAGGTATATGTATCTCGTATTCAGCGTGGAAGGAGATTATACACTGATAGTTTGATTTTTGGGATTACAAACTGGCAATGAACTGTCAGTTTTTTTGTTTATGGAGAAGTTGTATTATCAAAACTGAAGTTTACACAAGAACACAAGGGTATTCATGAACTGACAAAACTAAAACTAGTCGACTGGTTCGGCCGTTTGAGATATATTTGGTTTCTGTGGGGTTTGCGGTTTTGGTTCGGTTTGAAACTTGGAACTGAGTGTGAAAACTGAACAATTAATCTTATTTATCTATAATATATTTTCATTTTCAGAATAAGTAGTTATATACATGAGCTATAATCATTAATACTCTGTCATTTTAAATTTCTAACACAAACTGATGATTTTTGAGAATAGGTAAAAAAAACAAGCGTCCTTAGCAGTCCGGCATAGAAATTTCATCGAAACCGGTCGAACCGTAGCGCAAACAACCCTCAGTACACTAACAACTAACTAGTGATATATAAGTTGTAGCAAACTAAGATTTCGTTTTGCTAATTGGAGAATCAGGATAGTATGTATATATTTTTTCTTGCAATATAAGTTCAAGAAGCAATAGGCTTGACCTCAAAAATCATATAGCGAATTTTAGTTCTGGACTATGGAGTATCTTGCTAATTGGAGAATCAGAATAGTATAATTTTTTTTCTTGCTATAACTATGCTAAGCTTTCTGAAATTCTTACAAGGAATAGTGAATATTTGGGTTTGCTTTAAGAAAGTGATTCTTGCAAATTAGGAAATCAGAATCTTATATATTTTTTCTTACAGTAACCCGTTATCTAGTTATCTAAATAAGATATTTTTGATCCAAAGTAATTAAGAAAATTAGAATCACAATTAGTTCACCCAAACACCAACTATCTTTTAGGCAAGTTGATCCATAATTTTTTTTTGATAAATAATTTACAGGAATGAATCAGTTCAAGCCTATTTTCTTGGGTACTGTTGATCCTAACACTTCCTTAAGCAAATTAACTCGTGCCTGCAACACCCAGAAATGCATCCGAGCTGGCGGGAAGCATAATGATCTTGATGATGTTGGCAAAGATACTTATCATCACACCTTCTTTGAAATGCTTGGTAATTGGTCATTTGGTGATTATTTTAAAGAGGAAGCCATTGGTTGGGCTTGGGAACTTTTGACAATGGTGACGCTATAAATCTTTTTTTTTCATTTGTAAGTTTTATTATAATTTCTTCCTTGTGTTTATTTGAGTTCTGTCTATTGATATACAGGTTTATAAGTTGCCTACTGATCGAATATATGCTACTTATTTTGGTGGTGATGAGAAATTGGGCCTCCCTGCTGATAATGAAGCTAGAGGTATATGGCTCAAATATTTGCCATCTGCAAGAGTTTTGCCTTTTGGTTGTAAAGTAAGTTTTTCATAAGCTCTTATTATTTTAAACCGTGTTGTCTAATCAGCCGTCTTTCTTGATTCCCGAACACAATTAGAGTTCACAGCTTTGATCCATATGCTAATGGGTGGGTCATGGTTATGTTTTTTTCTACCATTGGGCCAAATGAGTAAATAAAAATAATGGCTGAATAGGATTTGAATGCATACAACCTACTCAAATGCTTTTTTCAAAAAATTAAACTATTAGCTTCGTAATATATTTCTTTTATCGCATTTCACACTCAAATATAAAAAAGGATAAAGGTGTGTCTGGCCCCTTTCAACTGCTACCAAAACTACCTGCTTTGACCGCGAGACCTGCCCATTTTGCCACATTTAAACACAATATTATTTTGGAGACAAGAAGAGCTAACAAATTTTGTTTATTCATTTGTCTAATACTTTATTTTTGTGGTAGGACAATTTCTGGGAGATGGGTGACACTGGACCTTGTGGACCCTGTACTGAAATACACTTTGATAGAATTGGTGGTCGTGATGCTGCTGAGTTGGTTAATAATGACGACCCTACATTGATCGAAATATGGAATAATGTGTTTATTCAGGTACAAAGCTTTTATATAATGTCTCTTGTGTAAGCATATAGTTTTATTTTTCATTTATTATATATATGTTTTTCTAAAATTTTCATTCCACAGTTTAACAGGGAAGCTGATGGTTCCTTAAAACCTTTGCCTGCTAAACATGTGGATACTGGAATGGGTTTTGAACGATTGACTTCAATACTTCAGAACAAAATGAGCAATTATGATACTGATGTTTTTCTTCCGATTTTTGATGCCATCCAAGAGGTAATATAAATATTATATAAGCACTCCTAGTTTACACATATCAATTGCAATATGCATTTTTTTTACTGTCAAGTAGGCAACTGGTGCTAGACCATATTCAGGAAAAGTGGGCCCAGATGATGCGGATGGAATTGACATGGCGTACAGAGTTGTTGCTGACCACATCAGAACTCTTTCATTTGCCATTGCAGATGGTTCTTGTCCAGGTTGGTGCTGCAGCCTACCATGTTGCTGTTTGTTATTTATGATTTCAGAAACCTATTTTTAGCATGATCGACTGTGCAAATAACTTGCTTCATTTTTGCTATAATATTCTTGTTTTTGCAGGAAATGAAGGGCGTGAATATGTTTTGAGGCGCATTCTTCGCCGAGCTGTACGTTATGGGACAGAAGTACTGAAAGCAAAACAAGGATTTTTTAATGGGTATGTGTCAAATTATGTCTTCAACATAATAATGTACCGTACGTTGCAATATTTGTAATTTCTGGTGACACCGTGACGTTTTGTTATGACGAAATCAGATTGGTAAAAGTTGTGGTGGATGTAATGGGCCATGTTTTTCCTGAGCTAAAACAACAAGAGTCACGCATTAAAGAGATTATAGCCGAAGAGGAAGCAAGTTTTGGGAGGACTTTACTTCATGTAAGGCTTTATATATAGCTGTTAAATTTTATTTGTGTTGCACAAAAAGCTCAGAATAAAACTTAAAAGTTTAAAGACCGTGTTTAGTCGACTTAAATCCTTGTTTATATACAAAATAATGTTTTTCTAGGTCCTCTCCTATTTTGACCCATTTTTAGTATAAAAATTGCTTTTTACCCAAATAAGAAAAAGCAATAGGAATATAAAGGAGAAAGTGGAAGATGTATGTGTGCCAGGACTAAAAAGTGTTCATGGTTGTTTACAGGGAATTGAAAAGTTTAAGAAGACTGCTCAAGATGTTCAGGGAAAGATATTTAGTGGACAGGTAAGTTTTTATTTTTATTATCCGTTTCCATTTCCTGTTCCTATTATATATATTTTTTATGATTTATAATTCAATTAGTGTTCAGTTGATATTTTTGTTGGTACATGCTCCAAGTTATTAAACTATTACATAACTTGAAAGGTTTATGTTTAATTTGTTTATCAAAGCACATTCTTATTAGACATAAATAATTATGGGAATAATTTTTAGATTATTAGTTGTCCATATTTCTATCATTAATTTTAAAGAAATATCTTGGGTGCAGGATGCATTTGTTTTGTGGGATACTTATGGATTCCCATTGGATTTGACACAGGTGTGTGGAGAGTTCTTTTGAATTCTTCTTTTTTTCCTGTAATTTTGTCGGAGTATTAACACATATTTTTCTTATTCCAGTTGATGGCAGAAGAAAGGGGGTTGGTGGTTGATGTTGAGGGCTTTAATAATGCTATGAATGAAGCTAGAGAAAGATCAAGAAGCGCCCAGAATAAGGTTTTTATTAATATGCTTTCTTTTATCTTTTCCGTTGTCTATAAAATGCAACTCCCAGAGAAACAGTTAAAAATTTTTAAAACAATTATTATTTGCTAGTTTACTAATGTTCACCAATTTATTTACACAATATTATTGCAGCTAGCTGCTGTTACAATTGTTATGGATGCAGATGCCACCTCAGCACTGCATAAGAGAGGGGTGGCTACAACAGATGACAGTTTCAAGTTTACATGGTTTAAGGTATATTAGACAAGCTTGTTTACTTGTTATCTTAATAACTCACCATTAAGTATTTATTTGCCAACTCAGCACTGCGCTATTGCTTACATTTTGAGTAATTTCAGGACCACAAAAGTGTCATAAAAGCCATTTACACCGGCTCTGAGTACGTGGAACGTGCTGATGCTGGCGATGATGTTGGCATAATTCTTGAGAGCACAAGTTTTTATGCTGAGCAAGGTGGTCAGGTTTGTGCTGGATATGCTACAAAATCATTGTAGTATACGATCTGCATCCTTTTCTCTTCCATTTTTGTAGAAGTATTTGCTTTAAAATTTGACATGGTTTTCTTGGATGTTAGATATTTGATACTGGGCTACTTGGAGGTCCATCTGGATCATTTGAAGTCTGTAACGTTCAAATTTACGGTGGTTTTGTGCTTCATCTTGGTAAAATTAGTGGGGGGTCAGCCCGATTCTGTGTAGGTGATGAAGTAATCTGTAAGGTAAGCTGCTGACATAAGATCTGATATTAGAGGTGGCAATTTTGCCTCGTTTACTTACGAATGGTTATGTTTTTCTTCACTGTGTCCAACGGGTAAAATAAAACCATGGCAAAGCTAATAGGGTCGGGGGGTGGGGTGTTGGCAAACCTTACCTTTATCCCAAAGGATAGAGAGGCAATCGGTAAAATAAAAAAAAGTTACCAAACATGTTATTTCAAGTCATAAACTCTCTCAAGTCATTTCACAAGAAGATTATCAAATTAACATAATTTTGGTAATCATATTAGACACTAACCTTTTTTAAAATATGCAACTTTTGGACAAAATTGAAATGGTCGGGAGGGGTGGGGTGTAGGCAAACATTACCTCTATCCCAAAGGATAGAGAGACAATAGGTAAAATAGAAAAAGTTACATAAAATGTTATTTCAAGTCATAAAATCTCACAAGTCATTTCATAAGAATATTAGATTATCAAATTAACAAAACTTTGGTAATCATATTAGCCACCAACTTTTTATAAAATATACAACCTTTGGACAAAATTTGTTTTGTGTGAGAACAAGTGAACAACCTGCCCAAAAATTTATTTGTTCTGACCCGTTAAACGATCTGCCTGACTCATCGATTTTGCCATCTTCACTTATGGTGCCTTTGATTTCTTGTTTCACCCTTTTTGGAATCTCTTTTAGGTGGACTATGAAAGGCGTCAACGCATTGCTCCTAATCATACGTGTACACATATGTTAAATTTTGCTCTCAGGGTAATCCAAAAACTGACACTAGTATATTTTTATTGTCACCTTGATTGATCATCTACAAATTCCCAACATTACAATATTTTTTGCAGGAAGTGCTTGGGACTCATGTTGACCAAAAGGGATCCATTGTTCTTCCAGAAAAGTTGAGGTTTGACTTTTCCCATGGGAAGCCCGTAAAGCCCGATGACCTTCGGAGAATTGAATCAATTGTCAATGAACAAATAAAAGCTGAGCTGGAGGTTTCTGCAAAGGAGGCAAGCCTTGCTGATGCAAAAAGAGTTAATGGTTTGAGGGCTGTTTTTGGTGAAGTAAGCGATCTGAAATGAATGCTGGTTTTTGTATTTTCATATGCCATATACATGGATGCTAAAATTTCATTTTGGGTACAGGTGTATCCTGATCCTGTCAGGATTGTTGCTATTGGTCGACAAGTGGAAGATTTATTGGCTGATCCCGAAAATGAAGAGTGGTTGTCTATATCTGCAGAACTTTGTGGCGGTACAAACATTTCAAAATTTTCTGATTTTTATATATCTTCTTTATCTATGATATGAAATTTTATAAATAAAACTAGGGACCCATATTTCAAATACACGCGAGGCAAAAGCATTTGCTCTTTTGTCTGAGGAGGGAATTGCTAAGGGGATTAGGAGAGTTACTGCTGTAACAACAGACTATGCTTTTGAAGCTATTAAAAAGGCATCTGAGCTTGAGCAGGAAGTTGATCTGGCATCTAAGCTGGAAGGAAGCTTCCTTGAACAGGTTTTCATATTTAGATTTTAGACCGGTCTACCCATAAATGTGTCGTGATTTGTGATCTAGGTTATGTTTTATCTTTTATGAACAGGCCCAACAGGTCAATTGGGTCAAAGTCACCCAAACTGTATTCAAATGCATAGAGCCACTTAAATTACTTTGCAAAAATAGAGTTCAATCAGTTCTGTATAATAACTTTTTGCAATCATGTCTGGTGCGCTAATTATTTGTAAAATTTCATTTCTTGTAAAAAGTGGCTGTAAGCCTGCCTGACTTTGTCCGCACTAACCTGAGCCCTATTTTTATCTGTACCCAACCCACTTTTTTGCCACCTATGTTTCTATTTTCTTTTCTTTCTCGAACTTATTATGTTTTTTGAAATGTTTTTCCAGAAAGTGACTTCTTTAAATGGTCAAGTAGAGTCTGCCTCGATTCCAACAGCTAAGAAGGCTGATCTTAAGGCAAAAATCTCCATCCTCCAGGTAAGATAATACTATTCTTTATATTAAATGTGTTCTTTCACACACTAGTCACCGAACTCTTATCAAATATGACATGATAATAGTTGTTTTTTTGTGTATTTTAGAATCAAGTAATAAAAGCAAAAAAGAAGATGGCTGAAGAGAACATACGAAAAGCTGTTGAAACTGCCACTAAGGCAGCAGAAGTTGCATCTTCCGAGGGGAAAGCCTTCTGCATTTCACATGTTGATGTAGGGCCAGATACTGCTGCTATTCGTGAAGCAGTTGTCAAAGTCATGGAGCAGAAGGTGGTTAAAAACTATATTGTTTAGTTTTTAAAATTTTCATTTTCTTAACATGTTTTGGTTTGTGGCAGGGAATGGCGGTGATGGTTTTCAGCACCGATGAACAATCAAAAAAGGCATTAGTTTGTGCAGGTGTGCCGGAGAAAAGTGATAAAAGCAACCATCTGAAGGTTTTAGAGTGGCTTAAGGCAGCACTGAAGCCGCTAGAAGGCAAAGGTGGTGGAGGGAAAGGTGGTCTTGCTCAAGGCCAGGTAACTTGTTGATTTTCATTAGAGGTGGGAAGTTGGTGGGCTGGGCTGGATGTTTGAGGTTATGGGTCAATACAGGTTTGGGCAAATGATCATTTCTTGGTACAGGTAGGGTCGGGTTGGGTTGTCCCCCGATCACTCTTCCCATATTAATATTTTCTATGAGCAATTAAGTGTTAATATGATTACCTAAACTGTATGGTCTTCTTAATAAAAATATTTAGATATTTATTAAAAGTACACTTTGGACAACTTTGCTCCATTTAGACTCAGTTTGACTTGATACCGATAAAACAAAACCTATATGAACTAATTTTTAACTAATTGGGTTGGAATCCGGACTTTTACATTCCAATATAACATATTTATAATCTCTATTGCCTGCTCATGATGACATCATGTTTTTTCCAGGGACCTGATATAAAACATGTGGATGAAGCAATTGATGTTGCCAAGTCATTCGCGGCTCTCAAACTTGGCTGAAAGACAGGAATCGTTGTGTTTAGCACAAACATTGCGCACATGATAACCAGTGGAACGCGTAACGAACATACACACACTTTGGTTGGTTCTTATGACACGCTTACTGTGAATTTGAAGAAAGTAAAACATTAGGATGTTGATAAGCATTTTAACAACTTGTGTTTTCTGGTGACCGTTATCTATTTGACTAAAAAACATTCGAATTGTTGCTATGGTTCTTCAAACCTCTATACGAGTGCTGTTATTTGAGTAAAACACATTTGGATCCTGTTTGGGAGATGCTTAAGGAAAATAAGAGATCCCGCAACACAAGCAAACAGCTGGGTTTGGTGGGTGGTGGGACTGGGTGGTTTTATGGTTCAAATTTATTGTTTGGTTGTTTTAACTGATTTTTTCTCAAAAATTTCAGTTTGTATTAAAATTTCAAAATGATCAACGATGGTTTGGTTACATAAATGGTTTCAGTTCAAACCTGACCGAATTGTTAAACCGTAGTACCATCATCTTTATGGATTTAATTTTTCGTACTATCATCCATATGTTTTTAAGGCCCGGATAATTTAGATCATCGTAGGTCATAATATGCCTTTTGAAATGCGAATGGCAACAAAATCTTATTTATAGTAATTTTGGTGGGAGGGGGCTTACGGACCCCCTTCCTTCATGCTAAGTTCGGAAAATGCCTCATGGATTGCTTCCTTTTCCTCCTCTTCCGTGTATCTTTCTTTTTCCCTTTCCCACCCTCGTGTATGGCTCATCTCTCTTTCATGATGGCGGAGCGGGTGTACGCGGTGTGAGGTCACGGTGAGCTTTGGCGCCGCTCAGCACCACCGCTTCCAAATTCCATGTTCATGACATGTACTCGCCGTGGCCGTTCCCCCAATATGACTGTTGTCTGTTCAAATTTAAATGTGTGGTGTGTGTGACGTGACAACACTTAATTAGTGAGTTTATGATATAGTGTGATGAGTGTGATGAGAGCATTCCCTGAGGCAGCATTTATGTCGGTCTAAATCAACTCTAATATCAATTTTACTATTCAAACAGAAAAACTCGACAAACACATACAACCCATGTGTAACAGGTCTTGCTATTCAGTTGTACGGGTCTTCCATGAAGACTTGAAGCACTGGAGCTGAAAACACAACCCCAAAAACCATGTAAATGCAAAGTATGAATGTCACCATCTTTTCCAACTTAGGGCATGTTTGAGATTGCTTTTAAAAGCAACTTATTGACTTATTGATTTTTTTAATAAGTTAATAAGTTAGTATTAAATTACCTATTAACTTATTCACTCATAACAATCATATTGCTAAACACTGTAAAATAACTTTTTAACTTTTTAAAAATTAAAAAGTTAAAAATTAATAAAAATAAAAACTCTCAAACACCGACTCATAAACATCTTAGCATTGTGATTCCCAAATTATGGCTGATTTCGAACCACCTTCATTCTCTCTAGGGCTTGATTCTAACCTATTCGATTCGGAGCCCCAAATCACTCCCATACCTCAACAAACACCTCCTCCTTCATCGAATCAGTCCTCTGTAGCTTTCACAACCTTCAATGACGAACTTCAAACCCTAGTTGTCGATGATTCTGAGCCTGAGTTAACAGATTCGCTTCCCAAGCTCAAGCGTCTCCGCCGTGGGCTCACCGTCGCCGCCACGTCATCATCGTCCGTTTCAGCCAAGGCTAAGGCGGAGTTAACTTCTACGGCGGTTGTTGATGATGAGGATAAGCGTACAGGTGGTGATTTTTTGTAGCAATTGTTCATATGTATTCAAGAGTTAAACGCAATTAAGTGAATTGAAGCTTTGACACTAATTAGGTTTTATCTTGTAATGTTTATAGTTTTCATTGTTGATAACCTGATACCAGATCAACATCTTCATACACAACACCATGTGGTCTGTGCCAGTTCAAATTCTCCACAAAATAGACCGGTAAAGAGAAAGCAACAGCTTTTAAGTGATCAAGAGTCAGATTCAACAAGCTGTAATGGATCAGATTCGAATTCAAATCTTTGGAAGTATGATGATTATCTTCCTCAACATGTAAAGAGAAAGCAGAACGTATCATACGCATTGAATGATTTCCCCAAGGCTTATCGTTATTTCTTTCATGATGATATGAGGATCCAAGAGCTTGTTCGAAGTCGCCTACCGTATTTTTCGCCTTTGGGGAACATGATAGACAGAGTTCTTGAGCAGCCCAGTACATCAAAGATTGATTATATGTAACCTCAGATTTACATTCTTTTCATAATATCGTTGACTGTTTTCGTGTAGTTTTATAGCATGTTCTTGTCGATGACATGATTGTTTTGGTTTTTAGGGGACAATTTAGCTTTGCTGAAAGTTCAAGACAAGCTGCTAGAACTAATAGAAACAAGAAAAGTTCAAGTAGCAGGAAGATTTCAAGCAAATCAGAAACTGAAGAGACGTCACAAGGTTGGGTGAATCCAAAACTTGGTGTTGATAAAGTGACGAAGAAACGAGATTTGAAAAGAAAGGCTTGTACAGCCAGCCAAACTGCGGGTCATTGGGTAACAGTGGATGGAAAGAAAGTAAGTTGGATGCCTTTTAGGTTTGCTATAATAGTTATTTTGATGTTGCTAATATCATCCAATTGGAAAGAAAGTAAGCTGAATGTCTTTTTCGAAGGCAACTAATTAGAGGTGGCTGTTTAGATCAATTTACTTATGAATGTGTTGATGATAGTTTTTTCTTTGTCTCTAATCGGTTAAATGGGTATAAATATGTAGGTTTAAAATTAGCCAGAGTGTACTTTCTAAGCATAGAACCTTATAAATCATTATATTCAAATTTACTATTGTAATGATATGATTTTTCATTTCTTATAATCATGTTTACTGCATAATCATTTAGAATAAATAAAAAACGCACCATAAGATTGACAGGTCAACCCAGCCAAACCTATCTGTTTTCAACCCGCACTAGAGATTACTTGTTTTGAGAACCACCCATTTTGCCACCTCTAGTCATTCACGGGTAGCAAAAAGCCATCCATTTTGTGTTTCTAAATGGATTTTGATATATAAAAACCTGTGTTGTTAATCTTCTATATTTAACTGAATTCTTCGTCATCTGTAGTTCATATGCATGGATCTTCAGGAACCTGATTTATTGTTGTATGTGGGCTTCAAAGCCTTTTTTTCCGCTTTTGTTATTATGTTTTAGTGCTATACCTATATGGTTTATTGTCATGAAAATCAAACCTGTTTCCTATCACTTTCAGGTCTATGTTGGTAAAAGCGGTCAGGAGTTGACTGGCCGAGGTGCATACATGCAATACAAAAAGGTATACATGCTTTTATGTTTTCAATCTTCTATTTTAACTTTGTAAAATATATATTTCAAGATAAATGATTCTTCACAAATTCACTTAATGCAATGTATGTTTGTGTTTAAACTTTTGACAGGAGAGTGGATTAGGGTTTAAAAAGATAAAGTGGAAATCTGTTACCAAGAAGAAGAAATGAATGATGTTGAGTATGTTACCAAATGGGCAAATGAGTTAAATTTGCATATATACTTTTATTATCTGTTTTATTTCAATATATATAGATATAGATTGTTATTGTAGCAATGTCATTTTTGTAGTGATATTTTATGTATTAATTATCTGTGACTATTGTGAATATGGACAAACAAGTATTAGAAATTTAGAATTGGTTTTCATATAAAGTTGATGTTTTCTTAACTATTTATGTAAGATTAGACATGTCTGGTCATGATGCATGAACCATTTAGCTCTAGAAATAGATGGTGACCATTTTTGAGTTATGACTTATGAGTTTGATAGAATATCAACTTTGGGAAAGCGAACCATGTGTTGGTTAGTTCTGAGACGGGTCAGTGTCAATGTTGGTTAGCTTTATGCGTTTTCGTGTAATACAACTTTTTGGATGATCATTCAAATATGAACTTGTGAAAGAACCAATGAAAATGTTTAGTTGACCCTCTGTAATGACGGAACAAACACTAATCAACTTTGCTAAACAAAAACTTACCAGGGGCTTAACCGATATGAAATTATGGTGAATTTTTACATTGCTTGTTCAAACTTGAGTCCCTCTAGTTTGGTTAGGCCTAACTTGATCATGTTGATCAAGCAAATCATGTTATATACCGCGTTCTTTATTAATCTACTTGCTCTTACACGTCTATTATTATTAATAGTAATTCGGTTCTTCAATAATATCCATTGTATTAGTTATATGGAACTGTTTGTGAGTGTGGCAAGTAGGTATTTGTCATTGATCCAACATGATTGTTTTGAACCAAAATTCTTTTAAAACGTTACACGATTTTGTTCGTCCTACAAATCATGTCAAGTCTTATTATACCAAACACGGTAGCAAAGATTCAAACGACTCTAAGAGCTTGGCAATAATCAAACGTGTGACTATACTAACATAAGAGAGCTTTACAGTAAATGTTTCAAAGTTCACGGTTGACTTTTAAAGTCAATTTTTGCTTAAACAATAACATCATATATTCCCTTTTTAGTCTCTATCCAAAAAAATGTACAACGTTTATTGAACATACAATGTTACTGTTCCACTCCAAATATCTTTTTTCTTACCGTAACTACACCTATGTACTTATGGAACAACACGGTGAACACAAATATAAGATTATGGGCTTGACTCGTGTGGAATTTTAGACCTGTGTTTAGATAGGTCGTGCAAATTTAAGGGAAAAGTTACTAACGCTAAGCATGATATTATTAAGAACTCTATGTAATTGTAACCTTGTGTTAAAAAGAATTAAAATCAATCAAACGTACCTCTGGTTTGGCCTTTGATGTAACCATATCACACAGATCAAGTGATTCATGTTACACGTATGCGTCTTGTAATTGTTTTCTAGTGTTTGTTTGGGACAGACTTACAAAGAAATGACATTAGAGTCTTTAGGTTCTAGTGCATTTTGGAACGATGGAAAAACAAGGGACAATAAGATAAGTTTGACGACCACAATTTCGGTTTCTGGAAGATGCATGTCAAGGATTACTTATACCAAAAGGAACTACATGAATCATTGTGAGAGACCAGACCTAAGAGATGAATCAAGAAGATTGAGAATTTTTCGACTGACATGCGCTTGGTGTGATGAGTTATCTTTGGCAAAAAACACAACTTACAATATCGTCAATGAAAAGGCTACTTATGGTTAATAATTTACCTCCACTTCTTATTCAAATCATACTCTAACAAGTAATTTAAGAGACTCCAAACTCCCATTGCATTTGGTGATGATTAGTGTCTTTATTGTGAAGATCATAGTCTTCATGAAGCATACATGTGTGATTAGTGACCTCAATGCCTTTTTCGGAAGATCACAATCTTCAAGTAACATGTATGAGGATCAATGTCCTTAATGTCTTTTTATGAAGATGATAGTCATAAAGTAACATGTGCGAGGATTAATGGTCTTACTGTCTTTTACGAAGATCATAGTCTTCAAGGCCATCCATTACTCTTGCACATTTCTTAATTTTAGCATGCAATGTCTAAGCCTATATCATTCGAAATAACATGTTACTCATGCTAAAATAGACACACTAAGCCTATGCACAAAGTTAACAATTAATATGGTTACTTGGCTTAGAAAACAATAATTCTAGTCCATACTTAGTTTAGAAAGCTATGTACTTGCTTTAGTCATTAACTCATTAAGCTCTCAAAGGAATGGCCCTTGCCTAATGATGGTTTAGCACCTAATGACCAACCTAAATTCAATCCGGAATGACCCATTTCAACATCTACAAGACCAATCCAACACTAGTTATCCAAGACTAACAATTGTAATCTATTTGCTCATGTTCGAAAACTTAACAGTGGATTTGAGCTTCATTTGCTCATTTTACAATCATACCCAATTCTCTCGTTTTAGTTTGATCATTTTATATGTTAATCTTTTTGTTTGAAGCACTTATGAAAGTGTAATTGACCATTTAAAGCTATTACTAGTCAATTTAATTAATCGGTTCACCAAAGTTATGTTTTAGGTCAAATTTGATCAAAATCACTGCTTATGCCACAAATCACAATTTCGTAATTAATCTCTAGTTTTTCTTCTAAATGATAATCATTAGGTAAACATCTTGAATTTCTACCTCCATCAAATAAATTTATTCTATTGGTGCTTATAATCAATTCCCATTAATAATTGATAGTTATAACTTATTTTTTCATAAAGTTACAAATTTCCAATGCAAGTACATTTACACCAATATAAGATGTTTTATACCTCTACATGCACAAAACATACTATCTTTAAAGACTTGATCCTCTTTGCCACAATAGCAATTTCAGTCCTCCAAGTGGCTTGATTTTACTTTAACCTTAAACCCTAATTTTGACTTTTGTATAGTTTTAATAAAACAAATCATAATAATGGAATGATAATTTCTCATCATATTAGTAAATAAAATATTTTCAGTAGAACATATCAAATATTAGGTTGTTATTGGTGGTAGTGGTTGAATAAGGTGACGGGAGAAATGGTGGTCATGGTGTTGTTCAAAGTAGAATAGTGAGTAAAAAAAGAGAGTACGAATGAGAGATAGGGGTTTGGGTGTTGAATTAGGCTTCAAAATGATGCCCACCTTATGCATAAAAAAAATCAAATACTCTTTTGTTTTTCGTCACGCCTTTATATCAATGCTCTGGGTCTCATCTCTCGATCTGATGATCCTGATTCGCTCACCTGCTTAACTTAAAGTTAACATCTTAACTTTATTGGTCAATTACAAAAGCTTCATGATCTATACTAATAGATTTGTATCGACTTGTGAGTCTCATCAGACGCACATTATGAACCTTACGTTCAAGCACAATATAAGTAAAGAAAATGCTTATAGTTTAAGACTTTAAGATAATTAAGGAGATGGGAGAGGTGATGCTGATGTTGTTAACAATGAATAACGAGTAGATAGGAAGAATATAGAAAGACCGAGAACAAACGAGAGATTGAAGATTGGGTGTTGAATTTGGTTTCATTATTAGCCCCACATTATGCTTCATAAATCAAAACACTCTTTCGTTTTCTTTGTACCTGAAAGCAAAGATCCAAATCTTCTCAATCCAACGGTCAAGATTCGTTTACCATTATCTTAAAATAAACATCTTAACTCCATTGGTCAGCAAAAGCTACATGCGTAAAATTTTATATAACTAATAGATCTGTTAGTGCTTATGAGTCTATCAAAAACACTATATGAAGCTAAAGTTCAAAGTCGTGTAAAAGTAAGAAAATTGCTTATAATTTACATATAGCCTTGCCTATTACGATAACCAACCAAATTAAATTATAATCTACCATATATTTCTTTGCATTGTTTGTCAAGGTGTTTATTTTATAAGATCTAATAGTTATCTTTAACATATGAATCAACTCATACATTTGTGCACAAGTGGTTTTATTTCAAATTTGTTACATTTACATGTTTATAAGTTACTTTACCCATTCAAAATTACAAAAGCTTGTGAATGCCAATTAGCAAACAATATGTAACATCGAAAAGTTTTAGTAACCATCACATATAACCATTCAACCACCAAACCACATGACTATACAACTAGCTATCCCTTACGTTTTCATTTATATTAATTAGGTTGTTAAACATCCCTTCTACACATTGGACAAGATCCTTGTCTAATTAGCCATTCGTCTATGCATTTTACGTGAAATACATGTCTACAACTCGGTAGTTCCCTTCCTTCTTCTTCCTTCCTAAAATCTTGTAAGCAAATTGCACAGTTTGTCTCGTTTCCTTGATCAGTTGTCGTTAATGAATTCTCAAATACACGTTTTGGTAATCTCTTTATTGTATCTTCTGATAACCCTCTTGTCCCATTGCCCTCCACGTCAAACATGTCACTAAAACTCGTTTCCATGCCACTAGTCTGTAAAAAACAAGTTCATCGGTTTAACCAATCTGTTTGTCAAAAGAAAGTGTATATTAACAGTTTCTCATATAATATTGACCGATATACTTAAAATCAATCTGGTTGTTAGTTTCTAGTTAAACTAGTAACACCAATATGGTTTTCATAACATATGCAAAACACAACTTGCTTAAAAATTTTGTGTTATCAAAGAGTATATTGAACTCAAACTTTTATGTAGTCTTATTTAATTCTACTTTACTTAATATAGTATTAAGTGTAACAATAACCAATAACATTCAAAAGCCAACATTTATTCCTGAAAAAACATTATTATTAGTTTTCTAAGTTGTCTTTTCATACGTTTTCACGTTAAAATTTCATCGACCGATTGTCACAAAAACAGACCCAAAAAGGGTCAAGGGCTCCACCGACTCTCTTCACCATAATTCATCATGTCGTCTTTTTAAATAAATCAGACGACTCACACCCTAAAGTCCCGTCAGTAAAAAATATAAAAAAAACTTTACGATAACCCTTCAATCAATAACTTCTGATCCCAAAAAAAAAAAAAAAAAAAAAAAAAAAAAAAAAAAAAAAAAAAAAAAAAAAACACCATGTGTAGAAACTAGAAACCCTTTGAAGTTTGATCATTTATCTTCAACTCAACTCACCTGCCATTGATAAGCTTTAAGCATAGCAGGACTAACCCATTCAACAAACACCTTCCCATTCAATAGGCTATACAACAATGCCACCTGCAAACCCACAAATCATCAATCAACACCTTAGTAATGCTATCGAACCACAACCACAACGATGCGATCGACCATTCGAGCCACTAACCTTCGAAAACGGTTCACCATTGACCATCATATCCATCACCTGCAGCGCAGTGATCGCACCAGTGACCGCACCCACACCCGCACCACGAACGAGCCCTGTTTCCGTCGTCTGCCCCTTGATCGCACCCGTGATCGTCCCGATCACCGCTCCTCCTGCACCAATTCAAGTTGTGAGATTTCAAATTGCGTTCAGAAAAAACCCTAATCTTGAAATTGGGATGAAATGAGAAGCAACTGGACCTGACCTGAAGCGAAGGCGAAAGTGACGAAGGCGGTGGAGATACGGTTGATGATGTTGAGAAGAACCCTAATTTTGAAATTGGCCATGTGGGTCGCCGGAGAAGCTGCCGGAGAAGATGGTGGTGGTGGCGGTGGAGAAACAGAGTGGATTTTGGGGTTATAAAAGATGATGTATTTATAGGGGGAGGGGGTATGAAAAACAGGGGAGGGTGCATTTAATATTATTGAGTTTTGAATTATGGTTAGGACTTTCTTAAGGTGGTATGTAACTATGTACAAATTTTGTATTTGAAAATATATTTTTATTTATTTTTGTAAGGTATAAAAAAAAGTTGAAGTGGTATAGAGAAGGGAAAACAAGAATGTTAAATATTTTTATTTTACGTCATTTGAGGTGGTAGTGTAATAGTAAGAGTTAATGACTTTTTAACGAATACATAAATGTAAACTTGATTAGAGCAGTTTAAGAGGCTTTAAAAATGATGTGTTGCTATAAAATAGAGACCTGATATATAGATAACCTCTAATTATAAATCGGTACCCCTAGAAATCTATACGGTATAAACCTATATAAAGTGTATAACTCCACCGAGAATCATACGAATTTTTCCTTGTATTAAGTGTTGAATTTTGTTATACGTGTCGTATAGACCTATTTGATCGTATATGGAGTCGTATTGGGTTATGAGTCGTATAGCCCTATGACAGCCCCCCTTGATTTTTTTCTCGTTTTTAGTGTCGTCAATTTTATACGACTTGGCCTCGCATAGGGCTCTACTAGGTGAATATGGGGTGTCAATTTATAAAAGTATGTGTCTTAATATTAGAACCTAAAAATATTATTAGTTTTGGTTATAAATGTCTGATGGAACATACATGTGGTAAAAGGGTATGTTTTTCAACCAGAGGTTGTGGTTTTATATGTGTAGTGATATTAAGGGTGGAGTAATCAAAAAGTAATTGTAAAATAAAAAAATTGTGTTCATTGGTAAAAAAAAATTAGGAATAGGCGTTAAAATGATATATGTGACAATATATTATTTTTATTTTTTTAATTTATAAAATCCTATGTAGTTCGCGTGCATTTTGAATTTTGTTTATTAGCTTCGGTGATGACATCATACTTTAAGATTTTTTTAATATCATTAGTCTTTATTTTAATTAAAGTAATCAAAATATCTAATATAGTCTTCTTTATCTAGGATGTTCCTCATATGGGGAAACATTGTTAAGAAGGTAACAACTTCGCATGTATTGAACTTTGGCATGTATGGAAAAACAAGGAAATGTTTGTTAATTCAAGTATTAATACACGATTTATGATTTTTAGTCAAATGGTAGTTCTGTATTTGACGTTAGAATGTAAATTCAGGGATTGGATCGAATGATGAAAATACTGACCAAACATTTTCGGATGATATAGATTCATCCTAAATCCATCACATTCCTAGAAGACGAGTCATTCAAACGGAAGAGCAATTGACAAAGAGGAGCCAATCTAAGCTCCTAAGAACTTCTCAAACGAATCCTCAACATTATCATCAAACGATCCATTCCTAGGTAAAGAAATTTCTATACTTTGTAGTGATAAGGACTATGATAACTATGTGCATATGTTATTGTATTCATACATTAAGGGTGTTAGTCGTCTTATTTCGTGATATGAAACGTGTGATGACAAACAAGATACATACTTTAGAATAATAAACTACAACTTATACTAGAGTGAAGTTATTAAATATGTGCTCATTTGATATGACTGCCTATAAAAAGGAAAATTAAAGAAGAATAAGGCAAAGATCTCACAATACACAAAGTCACAAACAATGAAGTGAAACTATGTCCGTTATTAAATAAAAACCTGAAAATAAGAAATTAATATTTTTATTTAAAAAGCAATACATTGTTTTTTGCCAATAGCTACCTCACATGGTCTACATCCATTGCATGATGCATCAACTGAATTCATTTAAAGGAATAATCAAAACATGTACCTTGTTTTTTTATTTTATATAAATGTTTTTAAACTACCAACAAATTAATCAAGTATTTATGATTCTAGACCAAAAACAACAATTTTCCAAATTTTCCATCTATAACCTCTAATAAAGCAAAGTTTCTTTTGGCACTTGTCATTCTCTTAATCCATGTTTTTGTCACTTGTAATTTTTCTAAAGATTCACACATCAATTTTCCCTCTAAAAGGGTGTTATGGTAATTTAAATTCTC
This sequence comes from Flaveria floridana, assembly GCA_018326465.1. Taxonomy (NCBI): domain Eukaryota; kingdom Viridiplantae; phylum Streptophyta; class Magnoliopsida; order Asterales; family Asteraceae; genus Flaveria; species Flaveria floridana. The sequence continues at coordinate 198 of BJCO01398195.1, read as the reverse complement.
ATACAAATTTCTCTCTTATTAAAAATAATTTTATAATTACTATGTTTCTCTCTCTTATCTATATTTTTAAGTCAAACTATCTTTTTCTAAAATAGATTTTATAAAGGAATTTAAAAATAACATCTTTTAATTAAAATCTAAATAATAAAAAACTAAAGTTTATATAATATGAAATTTTCTAAATCATTAAAAAAAATT